>JAVIWB010003002.1:0-40099 GCA_031893035.1 Dermolepida albohirtum
AGGTCGTGGTGGAAAGTACATTTTTCGTGACCTACCCAAACAAAAAACACATTCAATTCGTATATGCAAACTGTTCTAACATCGTGTACAGGTAATTATGATTTAGAGGTGAACAACAATGTTTACACTTTAGCATGCATTAAATATGTGTTATTCGTGATGACTGGATAAAAAGGAAATATCTTAAAGTATAAAAAACTTATTTTCTTTTCGTTTCGAGCTGTTTCAAGGAAAACGCCATTTTTAAATTTGAATGCAAAATGAAATAATTAAAAGCCATATTGTGAGATGACACTAAATAAAAGTTGTTATAACTTTATCAATCGCTTCTTAATATATTTCTCTCTTATTTATAATGGGCGAAAACTATTTATTTTGATTTTGAGAAAAATTGAAGAAAACATTGATGATCCAAAAATATTTCGCTCATTTATTAATAAACGACGAAATACTTCAAAGGTTCCAGGAATTATAGATAATAATGAACTATCGAAGAACCGCTGGATATTGTTGATGCTTTCCCGAATAAATTCGCTGGCGTTTTAAAAACCTCAACCGCATGATTTTGCCATTGTTCATCTCTTTCTATTAATCCATGAACTGAGGAAGTTGTTTTAGATGCAATTAGCAGAATAAAGAATGATATAACTGATGGTGGTGATAATATTCCGGGTTTTCTTATATGTGACTGCGTTTTCGTGTCCCCTAACCATTTTTCGAGTTCTCATCTAGTACCACCTCCGTATGATATTGCAAGATGCGATAGAAAATGTTCTTTTGTCGAGTGTTCTACGGGTGGTAGTGCCTTTGTTGCTTTCTCTAATGAAATTTCTTATAAAATGGTTGATAATTCTTGCTTTGTCTCTGTAGTTCCGTTGATTTGATCTGTTCTTGCAAATATGGTGTCTTGTAACAAATGTTGTTCATTTAACTGCTTATGTATTCTTAATCTTAAACAATTTAATGCAATTGTTAATTGTGATAATCGACTACTTGATCTCGTTACTTTCAATCTTGCCTGTGATATTCCAATTAAGCTTTTAATAAATTATTACGTTTTTTATGTTGCTTTATTTCTATAGCTTCAAGTAATGATTTTACGCCTTTGTTTTCCAAATGTAGAATTGTGAATCATTAAAAGAATGATTACAAGTATTTAAATATACAGCATAGCTTGAATCATTTTTGTTACAATTATTTAGTATTTGGTATCCTTGTTTCCAGATTTTTCAGTTTGTCCAATATATGAATTTCTTAGCTAATCATCGCAGGCAAGATTATAGATTCCCGATTTGCTGGATTTATTTATTTCGTCATTATCATTTTTAGTTAATTTTCCTAGAGTATTGTTAGTTTCAAAAGTACGTAAGTAGTTAAAACAGAAATCTCTTTAAAAATAACGTTGATGCTGTTCTCACAAAATATGCAATTTCTAATATCGATAAAGAAAATCTTAAATAATATATTCTTCGACCACATCATAATTATCTGGCATTAGCTAAAGAAGTCTTGCTAATGACATGATTTTCACTAGAGAAGATAAAGGAGAGACAGCCATAGTTATCAATAAAGAAGAATACGATGAAAAAACTTTTTTTTTTTGAACCCAGATGATTACACTTCATTAACAGCACACCCGACGGTAAAATTATTCCAGTATTGAAAAAGGATGATTGTTCTAATATCTATAGTTATAGACCAATTAATATATTGCCTAATTTTGATAAAATACTTGAGCACATTCTTTATAAAAGAATCTATTCCGCTATAAAACCCTGTCTATTAATAAATCAACAACGCATTCGTGGTAGAGAGTATATCAGTGAAGAATTAGACGAGGGAAAGAGGAAAGGGACGTCGTTTGCATTAAGACACTAAAGCTTTTGACGTAATTCTCTAAGCTATGTGGTTTTTCCTTTATTATTGAAATTGGTATAATATCTGATTTCCAGGAAAAAACTACAATGGATTCTCTTTTGCTTCTATTTTTTCTACCTCCGGTGGGCTCAAAGAGCCTAGGCCTGTACTTTTGATTTAATAATTTTTATATGATTGATTTTCTTGACAGTTTTGGTTGTATATATAATATGCGGAAGATGGAAATTTATAAGACTATTAAAGCATATGCTGACTATCGTGTATTATAAGCAAAACTTACTAAAATTAGTGAATTATTAATTGAAGTCCACTCGTTGTGTGTGACAGCGTTCGGCTATTCTGTGGAATCACATCTAATCTCTTGATTTGGGAGCAGTTTTTAATTGCAAACTGACGTTTACTAATCATATACTCTATAATTGGAATACGCGTCAATTATTTGGTATCCTCATTATCTCTACCAGAATTTACTGATTGAGAAGGTACAGAGAAGGTTCAGAGAAGGTCTTTGAAATACAAAACTTATAAATCTTATTGCAACTACTCTGTCATTGATATTGACAATCAGAAATTGCTACAGAAATATAACTCCATCTTGATTTTTGAACGCAAAGAGAAGTGCTAATTTTATGTTTAAGCTGGTTAACAGTGGAATCGACTTGAATTTCTTATCTGCTATTGATATCAAGGCGCCAAAGTATGTACAACCAGAACGAACGGTTTTGCCACAATGCCTAACACACACATGGTTAAAAATGCCAACAAAATGTATCCCGAATTTTCAACTTTTCAAATCAACTTTTTATGGATTATAATTTAATTCTGTACTTTATTTTCGTATTGTCCACTTAATGGACTAATCTTTGAAACTAAACTTGAAACTTGAAGGTTACTAAAGTAACTTTAGTTTCACAAGTAATTTATTGAGTAAAACAAATGCAAATGAAATATATAAAAATATGTGGTAACTTTACATCGAATATAAAAGAAATATTACTGCCGCACGTAGACTATAACCACCTCATTAAAAACAAACTTCATTCCTCGCGTTTAATTGATAAAAATAAATTAATATTTGCATAGAATTAAGGTTAACAAGCAGATTTTGCTTGTTATATTATTATATTTTGCAATGAAATGAACAAGCAAACATTGCTATTATGTAATACGTATTTATTTTATTCAAAAACGAAATTTGTTTCTGTTCTGTGGAATCTCATCAAATCTCTTGGTTTGGGAGCCTAATCATATACTCTGTAACTTAAATAGTTTTCGTGGGTGGGTTCGAGAAAAAATGCTCCAATCATACCTCCGGCATGAAATCCACACCGCACAGTTACTTTTTGTAGTTGTAGTGGAATCCCTTAAAGCACATGTGGGTTTGTTGCTGTCCAATAATGCATGTTTTGCTATTGACAAAGGCATTAAGCGAAAAATAAGCATCGCTGAAGATGATTTTTCAATGAAATTCAGGATTTTCTTTGAACTTTAGCAGAGCTCGATCGGAGATGCTTCGGCGCTTCAAATGATCAGAAAGCTTCAGTTTTTGATTTAATTTGATCTTGTAAGAATGTACGCCAAGATCTTTACGCGTAATTCGTCACAATGTGGTTTGAGAGTTTCCCAATTCCTGTGAACGACGTGGAATCGACTAATTTTGCTAATTTTTGATACTTCGACCGGTGCGTTATCTCACTGGCACGGTAACATCCAATAGTGAATATTTCGACACGAATTTGGCCACTATAGCATGCACAGCCTGTATGGTGGAACGATTTCCAGGGTGGGGGAAGAGGCGAAAATTATGGAAATTGTATTTTGATTTACTGTAGGGATAAATTTGTATATTTCTTTCTTTTCTTTTTGGAAATAAACTATTATTATTATTATTACGATCGAAAATTGGAGTAAGCGCTCTTAAAGTTGCGAACACAGACACACAATTGCGATAGTAATTGATAATAATTTCCAAACGTTGCTCGTTTGTGAACTTCACTATGATAAAAATGTTAACCTTGACTGACGTTTTGACGTTGACAGATCATGAAAAACGTTCAAATGTGCGTTTGTGTTAAAAGAAAAAATTGTTATATCCTCACTGGGAAACCTTTTATCTGGAATAAAATATTGATTTACTTCTTTTTTGAATGTGCTATTTTTAAAACTACAAAGTAATTGTGACTGATATGTATCCATTTAAAGTTTTTTTAATAAAATTATTGACTAAGAGAGTTGAAACGTAACAAAATATTCTAATAATCAACATAAATATTTTCCTTTGTCTACGATTAAATTAAATCTAAAATTCCATACTATTTGAAAAGTATATTTTTACAGCTAAACGTACCGACAATTTATTTGTATTTATCGAAATAAAAAACATTTTTTTCCTTTTGTTTTAACATATGCATACCATGGTTCAGCAATTTTCTTGATTGATCTATATTGAAAATGGTAAACGATAAATCACAGAGAATAAGTTCATTAATGAGAGTTGAATTATTCAAAACGCGTCGCAATCAGGATCACAGGAACGTTTAAATTATCCTCATACATTCCTCAAATGGCTTATGCCAAGTTTAAAAGTGTTGCGACTACGTAGTTGTACATTCGGCCGAATGAAAACGAACTTCTATATATTTTTGTGCGATAGAAAAAGGTATAGGTTTTTCATATCTTTTCTTGTCGTTTAATATATGTACGTATACCATGATACAGCAATTTTCTTGATTGGTATATGTTAAAGATAAGAAGGGAAATGTTCTTTACTTTAACAAAGACAAACAAATTGTCGAAACTGTCCTGAAAGTATAGAACTGTGGGTTCAATTTAGTTAAGATACATAGTTTCTGAATGTGAACTGAGTTACAGGGATCGTAAGTGGACCTATTTTTCTTCAAGCTTTCGGCAGACTCACTTCAACTCTCTTCAGGATATAGTTCTCATTGTTTGTTTCGAAATTACGCTTACGGATTACATTTGGGAATCCTAACAATACAAATTGTATCCGCGAAAATCTATAAGTGAACATATACATATTCTATGTGTCAAAAATAAAAATTCGTCCGGTAAAAGTATATATTTTTAAACTTACTTTTATACAAATGTTTGCCGTGTTGAGAATAGTAAAGGATTAAATTTTCATTGGAAAATTCGTACCTTTTATGGAGAAAATTTAATAATTATTAACTATGGGTTTCTGCGATAACTCGTTCCAAATAACTTGTAGGGAAACACGTAAGTGCTAGTTCATTGGAGGATTAGGAAGCATACTAGCCTTTTGACCTATCATGTCTTAGACAGCATGGGTCAATTAAAAATAATAGTGTTGGGTTCTTGTAAAGATCGTAATGTAACAGCTGCAATATGAGGGCGGGCATTGTCTTGCCCGGAATTATTTAGCCTCCGATATATGGCAAAGCGGATGGTTCCAGAACCTCGAAAATGTACCTTTGAGTATTTAAATGACTCCCATTTCCTAAGCTAATTCCGCCTTAAACCATTAATCGTTTAGTTAGGGCAGTATTGTGTTCAATTCAAAAATTACTTTTTTCTTTGAAGTCGAACTCGTTTAAGATCATCATGGTTACACAAATAGAAACGAGATGTCTGCCTTTCATCAGGCGGCCCATATATTACACCATTCCAATTTAAGGGTAACCCAAACGAATTGATATTTGAAACGTATTGCTTTTTTATGGCTTAAATCTGCCAAAAAATATTTCAAACAGATCTTAGGTATTATATCGATCGCTGAGGGCACAAGTCGTCCAAAGTTTTTTCTGCGATGTCTTCTTAAGATCAATCTCTCCAACAACGAATAACTGTAGCAATATTTCTTTGCATCCGACTACGATTTTACCAGCCTAATGTAGTCCAACGATATGATTCTTTTCAAAATCATTTAGCTGGTGACTATTAGATTTTCTTCGATTTCTTATCATTTTAATATACTTATTAATGACAGATTGTCCCAATAGACTAACCTATAAAACTAAAACTAAACTGGTCCAAAAAAGAACGAATTTTTTCGTTAAAAGTTCGGCAAAAACGACGCAAAGGTATATTGCTTTCTCGCTACTTTTTTGAATCATTTTTGATGTAAAAATGTATACATACTTTTTCTGTGTGATTCGTTTTTTTTGTCACATAGTATATGTTACATATGTGATGTATTATTTTGTTATAACAGTTGGTCACATTTAAATACTAAAATATTTTAAAATAATTAATTCTTTAATCTAAAATTCTTTATCGAATTTAAAAATTATTTAAACGAGACACTACCTGGTGTTGTTGACGTTCTAGGAGTTTTAGGCGTTCCGGGCACCTCAACGTCATCGTAATTTTCAGACCAACTTCTGCACACTAACGGCTTAGGTTTCTTTACGATTTGATGCCCGACGAACTGTTCCCCATTAGTTTCCATTGTTAACAAATACTTTTGTAATTTTCCAAAAGGCAAAGACAATAAGAAAAGAATTTGAAAACTTCCAATTACAGGTTACAATCTTTGTCTATACTCAAATTGAAAACAAAAATTTAACACGAGCGAGCAAAGAAAAAAATTAAGTGTAGATTTGTGTATTATTTATCTGTATAAACAAATGATTGTCGTTCCTTGATGACGCGCTTTTGTTATTTCTTTCGATATTCAATGTTTTGGCTTTGCCTTTCTCTGTCGACGTCGGCGAAGTACGAAAATCACGTGAACTTAACCTCGCTCGATCCGATCGCAATATGCCGGCCGATTCACCTTCTGTAACAGAACTGACGGAACCTTCGCTTCGCGCTGGAAATTTATACATATATATGTATGTCTGCATAGGTACGTTGGTCGGTCAGCTCCATGAAACTCCGGTGTTTTCGCGGCCGGCGGTTGAGGTGCCGCCCGAGCTGGTTCGTCAGGTATGGTGAGCGAGAGAATTCTTGGAAACCTCGTCGTGTTCCACAGACTTTAGTCAGGGCGATTCGTTAATTGGACGTCATCGAGGTTTGTGAAATTACTAGGGATTCCCCAAAAATAACCGCGGTGAAAAGTGGTACATCGGTTTTGGAAACAGAACATTTCAAGTTAATCAGAGTTTTCTTTGAATGAATTATCATCTGACGTGCTAAGTACTTAGCGTTAATAATGCGATGATTTATATGTATACAGAGTGTTTAAAAGCGAAACGCGTATAACGTATATGGAACTAAATTATAATTCCTGACATTGGAATAATTCCTAAACAATATATATTTATTAATTAGTGAATTAGTGAATAAGGAATATACAGGTGGTAATATTTCAGCCCCACGTTGGTGTGTTAAATTGTTATGATGTAATTTAATGATGAATAAATAAGTTTTAAAGAACAAGTGAAATAGAAGTGTTGATTTTTAAGCTCTACATTGGCTTACTAAAATTGTCAAAATTTGTAATTAAACACGATAAATATGATTTTTATATAAATGAATTATTAAAGTTTTGATTTAAATAAAAAAGATATTTTTACTAATAATCAAATTAAATATACATGGTACTTACGTTTATGTATCTATTAAACTCTTATGGTCACTCGGCCAGTCTTTGGATGAATTGAAGAAGTTATGTATTCCGAATAAACAATTGGCCTTTTGAATATTTAATCTCGTATATATATTTTTATCTATATAAATTACTCATATAAGATGATTATGCAAGTTAAAAAGAAATACTATATTATTACTAATTTTATCTGAATATATACGTTTTATATTTTTAAATTAATAAAATTTTAAATAAATGTAATTTTAAATAACACATATTGTAATAATACTCAAAATTATTGTAAAATCTCATTATTTTATTATGCTTTAAATTAATTTAGAATATTAACAAATTAAACATCTTAATTACTAAATTTCAATTTTAAATTAGGTAGCATCAATATAAGTAAATTAAAAGAAATCAATTTTATGACCTAAACATTTATATTAACATTTCAATATTAATATATACTATTTACATTACAGGCCATAAGTGAGGGATCACTTATCATAAATAACAAAACACTTGTATTTTAGACACATCCCTTAGACTTTTACCTGTTTTGGTGAGAATAATTGAAATAACAGTTGCAAATGTAATTCTGAGAAGGATTATTCGGATTATTATTATAAATTAGATAAATATATTTGTTTCTGAAAAATATTGTAAATCCTTTTAATAGTTTTATGGCGTCTATTTAATAGAAATATTTTATATACCCTAATAAATTTAATAGGGTTTACAACGCAATATTATTATAATGGTATTAGGAATTCATAGTAAACTATTTAGCAATTTAAAAATTAGTTTTCGTGCAGTATTTGTCCGAGTAAGTTGCAATACGAGTATTTGAGAACAGACGTAAAAGTAACTTATAAAAATGCCGAAAACAAAGGAACTTAGCGCAGAAACTCGTAGTTCTATAATCACGCTACATGGTGAAAAATTTTCACTGCGGCAAGTAGCCCAAAAGTTAAATTTATCTTATCACGCGGTGCAAGGAACAGTGAAACGATATTCACAAAGTGGATCATTACAACCAATAAACCGTTGCGGAAGGCTAAGGGTAACTACCAGACAAGGGGATTTGCGCCTAAAAATACTATCAAAACGAAATAGGCGCCTCACAGCTTCGAGCAGAGCTGAATGAAGGCCGTCGAAAGCCGGTGTCACTGACTACTGTAAAACGACGTTTGACAAAGGCGGGACTACATGGGCGTATTGCAGCTCGAAAACCATTATTGAATCCACGATATCGTAAAAAACGGTTACAATGGGCCCAGGACCATGAACACTGGGACATGGAAATGTGGAAGCAGGTGTTATGGACAGATGAGTCAAAGTTCCAAGTGTTTGGTAGTAATCGACGAGTTTTCGTTCGAAGACAAGTGGGTGAAAAGATGTTACCCGAATGTGTAGTGCCAACTGTTAAACACGGGGGAGGTTCTGTGCTTGTTCGGGGATCCTTTTCCTTTGATGGTGTCGGAGATTTCTACCGCATTGAAGGCATTTTAAAAAAAGAGGGGTACCTGAAGATTTTGGAGGAACATGCAATTCCGTCAGGATTAAGGTTAATTGGTGAAGGTTTTCACCTACAACAAGATAATGATCCCAAACACACTTCCCAACTTTGTAAAAACTATGTGAATCAAAAAGAGGAGGAAGGGGTGCTGATAAATATGATTTGGCCACCACAATCACCCGATCTCAACCCTATCGAATTACAGTGGGATGAATTAGATAGAAACGTGAGAGAAAGCTGTCCACAATCGCAGAAACAGCTTTGGGAGCAACTTACAAGTGTGTGGAATAATTTACCAATGGATACGCTCCAGAAACTTGTATCGCGGTTGCCTAATATTTGTAAAGAAATGATTAAGCGCAGAGGTGGATACTTCGACGAAAGTCGAATATGATAAGAAATTCTACAGAATATGTTGAAATTATTTTATTTTATAAGGAAAACTGTTCATTTGTCTCGTAGATATAGTTTTGTAGAAATATACGTTTTGTTTCACTAAGCGTGCATGTTTTTTTAAAATTTCTTGTACTGATCCCTCACTTATGGCCTGTAGTGTATATTCAACATTTTTCAATTTTATTAATTCTTTATCATATCAAATATCAAAACGATTATTATATCTGGAAATATCTTATGTTAAATACAAAATTTGATTTCGTTCACTCTCGGTTATCGTTTCACTTTTTTCTATTAATTCAATTCATCCCCTTCCTTTTTCTATATAGATGGAGATTCTGTTTATATTAATTCAAATACATCATTATCTTTTTATACCCTTTCACTTGCAGATGATATTATTATAGTGTCCAATTAAATTTTAATAATGCATATTTTCATATACGATGATCATGCAAGTTAAAAAGAAATATTATATTGTTACTAATTTTATTTGAATGCGTACGTTTTTTATTTTTAAATTGTACTATTTTAGTTCGTACTTTCACCACATTACAAGTTAATATTTAATATTACTTATAAATATTAATAACACTTTAATATTTCTGTATATCTTCCAATATTTGCTGGAATTATGTATATGCTTTATCGTATGGGTTTTAATAAATTTTCTAGTAAGTACTTGTAGAATGTTCGGAAAGTAAGATACTTATACACTGTTCGCAGTGACACTTTTGAATTATCCCGATTTCATTTCAAACCTTGTATTTATAACCAAATTGCATTACCCCATAAATTTTTAAAATAAAAAGATTTCAAAATAAATTCAACTTTAATATCGAAAATAAAGTTCATTTTATGTTGAAAAGTGAATTTAAGTAATCATCAATCATCATTTCTTTGAATTTGTACTATCCTGTTCTTTTCCAGCACTTGTATTTATAATCAAATTCAATCATCCAATGGGATTCTTTAATTTAAAAATAAATATATGGACAATAATATTATAAATTTGTAAATTATAGAGATTTCAAAATAAACTTAATTTTAGTTTCGAAAATAAAGTTCATTTTTAGAATCTCTGCTATCGTATTGGTAAATAGAACGTTAGTTTTATATTAAAAAGTTAATTTAAATAATCGTCGTTTCTTTGTATTTGTACTTGCCAAGCAAAAATACAGAAGGCCGGCAATGGAAATAGACAGCGAGTAAACCGATTAAATATCGGAGTAACAAAACCCTCAATGTGACTCAATACCGACGACTAAGAGCAAAAGGGCAGAAGAACTTTAAAGAAGAAGAAGAATAGTACTTGTCAAGATTGTCTTTCTGAATATCTGTTAAATCTATTAATATTTCTTAGATCTTACTGTTGAAAATTCTTCCTTGTACTTTAACTTGAAATACTTTTATTTTAAATACATTTCATTTTGTTCTCAAATTTTATTACAAACTGTTAACTACCTAGTCCTGCCATAAATACTGATATAAAGGTTTTTAAGTACAAAAAGAAAACTGCAAGTTGGATTTAAATTATTTTTTGATAGTTTATTTTGGCAATGGTAAGCTACAAAATACAATGCAAATTACTCGAAATGGCCGCCATTTGCCTTAATACAACGCCGAAGTCTGCAGGGCCACTCATCAATCGCTGTACGGACGACATCCATGGGAAAATTGTCGACTGCTTCTGTTAACGCTTGCTTCAATGATTCCAGGTTGCGATGGGGTCTTCTACAGACCATGCCCTCTAATATTGACCACAGTTTGTAGTCGAGCGGATTTAGGTCTGGGCTTGCTGACGGCCAATAGTCAGTACTAATAAACTCAGGTACATGATTTTCGAGCCATTGCTGAGTTGTTTTGGCCTTGTGAGCGGGCGCAAAGTCTTGTTGGAATATCCATGGTTGGTTTTGAAACATGGTGTAGTTCAGGGGCTCCACTACATTGCTTAAAATGTCTTGTTGATAGTTTTTGGCCGCTGTTTTAACACCTTTTTCACAAAAATGCAAGGAAGTGATACCGTCATAGGATACTCCTCACCAAACCATCACTGAAGCAGGAAAATGACCTCGCTGAATCCTTGGCACCACTTCACTGGCTTCCTTGGAGGACCGTGCATACACCCTATCATTCTGCTTGTTAAAAGTTTCTTCCACGGTAAAAATTTTTTCATCAGAAAACAGAATTTTTTTGTAACGCTCTTTGCCGTACAACGATATCAGGTGTCTGCATTTTTTCTTCCTATTCTTTTTTAATTCAACGTTAAGGCGCTGTCCTATTTGTCGTTTGAAAGCTCCGAGTCCTAGGTCTTGTTTAATGATACGGCTCATGGTTCTCGGAGCAATACCCATTTAACGAGCCATGATTATCTGTTTGCGGACAGGATGTCGATTGATGCAGGACCTCACAGCATTGATGCCCTGTGGTGTACGAACTATGCGAGGCCTGCCAGATCTTTTACGGTCAATTATATTTCCAGTATCAATGAATAACTTAACAGTACGATACACAAACACACGCGTAATATTTAACGGTTTCAATAAATCAAAAATACGGGCTCTTTCTATTCCACACAGTGAAGTGCAATAACCGCAATACGGCTCTCTTTATCCGACCATTCCATAATGACGACTCACGCTATAGTGAAATTGTTCGGCACTTTTGTAAAGCATATATCAAATGTCAGAACTGCCAACATAAAATTTTTGTGCTTTCAAGTTATCATCTGCAAAAAGGTGCGTTTACACTTGTATCAATACTTATGGTAGGACTAGGTATATATGTACATAGAAATCTTTTATGTTATTTCATTTTTTATTATAATTACATTACATACAATCACTTTAATTTTATTTTAATTATGTTCCATTACTTTTAAACCCTTACTTACCCAACCCTTACCACAATTAACAAAACTCCTCCAACTTGTCCGGTGCCTATTTATCCGTCATACTAAATTGTAACTTAACTAAGATGACTTTAAGTATTGTATAATGATTTATCAACCCCTTTTTTTAATTTTTAGGCAAGATTATATGAAAAATCTCTTTACAACTATGTACAATTGCAATATTAACAACATATACATAGTTAAGTATTGTATACATTTTGTATATCCTTTAACTGTGAGTATTACTATATTTGTCATTAGTTATTTTACTGTTCAAAATTCTAAATTAAAGTTGATTTTAAAACATCTATATATATATATATATATATATATATATATATATATATATATATATATATAATATATTATAATGCAAAAAACTATTATTTTTAATACTTGCTCATTCGTCGGAAACTTTCTGAATACACAGTGAAAAAGAAGCTAATTTCATCTGCATTTAAATAACAAACACATTAATAATAGTGATAATAATAATATTCCTTCTTATAGAGATGCAAAGTATTATAGAGTTTATATTAATTTTCTGTTTTACGATATATAATAACAGTATCAGCCGCTTACATTCCAAGCCAAGCCCATAGATATGTGGGTTGAGGAATGAGTTTTTCGGTCTTAGGCCGATAAAACAAGTAAAATCTACATCACAGCTAAACGATAAAAATAAAATTAAAGCAGCTAACATACCATATATGCAATCATACTTCATTACTGAAGGTTGATATATAATCCCTTTCCCAATTAATTTTCGTGTTCTGTATACGTATTTCGACAACTAAGTTGTCATCACCAGCAGACAATTAAACAGTGCCGCACCTGGAAAAGTACGGCAAAAATACTCGTACGAAAAATAAATTCCGTACACGATCTGTACCGTCGAAAACCAAAACGCACACTAAGTTAATTATCTGCTAATGGCAACTTAGTTGTCGAAATATGTATACGGAATACGAAAATTAATGTGGAAAGGGGTTATATATCAACTTTCAGTCACGGGCTCCATCAAAATTACAATCATATTTCTGATTTAGACCCTGCCAATAGACTCATCAGAAGAGCCACAAATCATACACATCAGAAACGGTCTGCGGCAGAACGGTTTAGAATATCCAGAGAAGGAAAAGGAGGTTTTCATTGATATTAAAATGCGCACTATAATTCATTAATTCATTTACTATTTAAAATATTGCCAGGCGGTGCTGCTGCAACAAACTTTTGAACGCCAACGTATACACGTCATTTTCCTTTTGGATACGGTTGTATATTAATCGCATACTTAAGTTAAAATTACGATTATATAAATTACACTTAAACTAGATAGGTAGCCGACGATTACCGGAGTATTTGTGGTTTACCGCTGACTTAAAATGCCAAAGAAAATATGTGTAAAACGCTGAATTTATTCATTAAAAAATTCATGAATCACGGAATGAATGTGAAATAAAAAATTCCATTTTTGTTTTTTATTTGTAAACCTCCAATTTTAATTGTGAAAGAGAAAATTCTGCTTTGTCGATTTTCAATTTGTAAACCCTCTGTTTTAAATATCTAATAAAACAAAAGACAAAACACCATACCTAACATGTTTGGCTATCCGACCCGAATTACTAATATGTAATCAAGAAGCATTTAATCAGTTCCTTCACTATTAATTGTTTACATTAAACTACCTGTCTTATCAGTTACTTCCCTGAATTGTAGAACAGGATATATCGTGGAAAAAACACATACAACATACATACATATGTATGTATGTACATACAAATATATGGAGAATGTAAGTGCCTTATCAACACCTACAGTCTGTAGAAAAAGTAATGACTCCTACTGCCTTCTGTTGTGCATCTGTACTTCCTCGTTTTCGAACCATTTTTAAAATCAGGGACTCCAGTATTGATTTTGGTCGTTTTTTAAGTGTTATAAAATTGATTTAAATTATCATAAATTTCCTTTTTTGAAAGTACTACATTGACTTGGACGTTTTCATCGGCATTTTTGCGACGTATTTAAAATAAACACATATACATACATGTTGCTGTGTATTTTATATATTAAATTATGTAACCGTGTCAACCATTCGTCATACTTAATTATCTATTTATATAAATCGTAAAACAAATAACATCGCCAAGCCAAGTACCGTGTCAACTAATAGCACAATGATATGCATGCGCATTGCTCGGGACGCTTGACAATTGACGAAAATATTCACTTCACTGGTTCGGATTTGTCTATGCATCTAGGCGCATGGGTTCATACGGATCCTGATCTATCGCACCGAGATAAATGACAAGCCTGGTTATAATGTACACGACATGTGGTAAAAGTTTGAAAACATGTGCGTTTTATACACCTGCAAAATAGAATGTATCGAGGTTCGAGAAATGTTCAAAGGTGCCTGAATCTCATAATGTGTCACATGACGATCTTCTTCAATAATTTGATTTACGTCAATATTTTCGGCAACACTAATCACTTACTGAATTAATAATTATTAACTGCACTCGCTAAATTCTTGGAGACGAAGGGGATGTATAACGCTTTGATCTAAGTAAAATTTATTCAGAATTATTAGAACGCGAAAACGTGTTTACCGTTTCTACTGTGGTGTCTTATTGTTAGATTAGTGGTGCGTTCGTTTTATACTTTGTATTATTATAAGACGAAAGATATTACAAACAGTGAAAAAAAATTGAACAGAGGTTTTATTAGGGCCTCGTTTGTATTTCCAAAGTGAAATTGCTGGAAAAGTAAAAGTTTAACACCGAAGAGTGGCAAGAATTGAATTGAATTATTAAAGAAAATTTGCCCTGACCGTCAAGCGGTTGGCAACATTGTCGCCGACGACAGATGTTGTTGGACGACCTTCGCTCAGTTCATCCTGAAGCGCAGTACGACCGAACTTGAAATCAGGTATACCGTTGCTGAGTTAAACAACAACGAATGTCATCGTTGATGAGACCTGCATACATTATTAGGCTTCAGAGCCAAATCACAGTCAAAACAATAAATTTCTTTTAACATTTTTTGAAGAAAGTAAAACATTTTTTATAGTCACAATTTTTTGTTGGTCCAAAGGCCTAATTTTCATTGATTATTTATAGAAGGAAAGTACTGACATGTTTCGATACCGAATTGAAGGAATAATGACTGCATTTATTCAGAAAAAATTTCATTCCATCGGAATGACACAAGTTACTGCCTCATCTACCATATTCACCAGATCTGTCTCATTTCGAGTGACTTTTCTTTTCTCGAAACTTGAAAAAATATCTTTATGGAAAGAGATTCGGGACAACTGAAAATGCGATAGCCACAACAAGGGCTCATTCCTGAAAAAATGGGCTAAATCGAACGGCAATTATGTTGAAAAATAAAATATATTTTTTACCCTCACATAAATATTTCATTGAAAAGTCACTCGGCCGTCTAATCATCCTCGTAATACCATTTTCACTACAATTTACAAAATTTAATATATTGACAATCGGATAAAGCATCGCATTCTTGATGTGTTACACTGTACCACCGCACATACCTCACTCATTAAGTTAACTAGCATTGCCGGACTCACGACTTTTTCCGACTGTCTCACGTAGAGTATTAAAATACTACGCTATAGTATTTGAGGGTTGCCTGTACATTTCGATGTTTTTTTACGTTAAATTTTATGTAATTGTAAAAATGGGTTGAATTGCGTATTCGCTTGCAATTCGATTGAATACCACACTTGTTTTCTTAATATTTATAACCGTCTATAAATAATATTATTATAAATGGATAATCAGGTCTATTTATTGATCCGATGTAAACAACATTCTTTCTCTGACATTTTTGTAATTTCCGTATTCGTATTTATGTATAAATGTTTTTAACATATAAAATATTTATTTATGTATAACGTTACCAGCGAACAACCTAATTTTTCCGTCAATTAAATATTTTGTTTATTTTTCTTTCAATAAAAGCGTAAGAACCGGACACAAAAGAACACCACGTTTAATAAACTAATGACGCCATATGTATTATCTTGCAGCAAATATATTGCGTAAACAAGTGTTGAAAATGAAGAAAATAATTCCTTCGGAGTCTAAGGAACATGTATCTACGTAGAGATGGAGACTTCAGCACGACGACGGTTAATCTTTTAAATTATTGTGTTTATATTCAAACAATATCGTAATAAATAGTCGTAAAATATAAATAAAACTATTAAGTAATGCGTTATTATCTAACATTTTTTCTACGAATTCGCACATCCATATTAATACAATATATGCTAGGTATAAATTTAATGGCTACACTTTAAAAATATGTAAATTTTGGGCAGAGCATGAGTGTTCTCGTTCGCTATAAAAGCGCTCCCTTAAGTTTCTAGTTCGTAAAATCGTAGACCAGCAGCATACAAACATGCTACTTTTTTATTTCCTTGAAATTAAACTAAAAGAGATAAATTTTTACATAAAAATCGTTTATAGGACCTTCGCAAGCATTTGTCAATTTACAATAACTTTTGAGCAATACCGAATTTTTGCGAGCCTTTGAAAAAAATTGATTTTGGAATCCGACTGCTCGTTAAAACAATTAAATCTGCTCCACAATGTAACTTATGGCATGTTAAAAGACTAAACTGTATTGCTTGGTAGCTTAATTGGTTAAAGCAACCGTTTAGAGAACGATAAATACAGGTTCGAGTCCTCGTCCAATACTGAAAATTTTTAATTAATTTATTTTGCTTTCAACAATAATGTAATTTATGGTATAGCAGAAAATGTTAATTTTCATTAATTTCCTATCAGGAGAGTTGTATGGTTTTTGCTGTGTAAACGAAAATTTCAATGACGAAACGCTCTTTGTAATTATTTATTTACATATAGGTAAATTGTAATGGAAACTGTGGTTGATTCAATTATTCAAAAAAGGTAAATAAAACCCCTTTCAACTTTGAAAAAAAATAATGTTCGTATTCTGTATACGCATTTTGACAACTAAGTTGTCATCGTCAGCTGTTAATTAATCACATCTGATGATGACAACTTGGTTGTAGAAATGCGTATATAAAATACGGACATTATTGTGTATATAATTGTAAAAATTACTTACGCATTCAAAACTCTACCTTTTTATATAGTTTTTTATTTCCCCAGGCTTAAGCTCGAATTGCAATGAAAATCGTTTTTAGGGCAGAACCTTAAAAAATGCTGGTTTCTCAATCATAAATAGACAAGTAAGCGCTTCACGCTGGGAAATTAATAAAAATTAATATTCCCTGCTATTCCATAAATTATATTACGAGTATCAAAAACAAAAAAATTAATTAAAAATTTTCTTTATTGGACCAGGACTCGAAGCTGTATCTATCGCTCTCTAGACGACTGCTAAACACTACGGTTTCGAGTCTTTTAATGTCGTAAATTACATGAGGCATTTTCAGTTTTTTTTAAGGCGCAGTCAGGATCTTGATGCTTATTTCGTAGTTATATATAAATAAGCGCTTCACGCTGAGAAATTAATGAAAATTAATATTTCCTCCTATTCCATAAATTACATTATTATTAAAAACAATAAAATTAATTGAAAAATTTCTGCATTGGATCAGGACTCGAACCTACATCTATCGTTCTCTAGACGGTTTCTTTAAACAATTAAGCCACTAAGAAGTACAATTCCAACTCTCTTAATATGCCATAAATTATATAATGGAGCTGATTTTTTGGAGTTAATTCTTTTAACGAGCAGTCAGGTTCCAAAATCATTTTTTTTCAAAAGCGTAATCTCAAAAAATTCGGTATTTTTCAAACGTCATTGTACTATAAAAACGATTTTTGTGTCAAAATTTATCTCTTTTAGTTTAATCTCCAGGAAATAAAAAACTTGGAAAGCCCAATTTAAATGTGAACTTTTGAATGTGTTAACGGATGTAATTTTTAATGATTTTTCTATAAAAAGTAGCGCGTTTGTATGCTGCTGGTTTAGGACTACGGCTTTACGATTATTTTAGCTATTAAATTTATACCTAGTATTTATTAAATATGGATGTGCGAATTCATAGAAAAAAATATGAGATAATAACGCATTACTTAAAGCTTTATTTGTACTTTAAGATTACTTATTACGTTATTGTTTAAATATAAACGAAATAATTTAACAGATTAATCGTCATCGTGCTGAAGTCTCCATCTCTACGTACATACACAAGTTCTTTAAGCTCCGAAGGAATTATTTTCTTTATTTTCAACGCTTGTTTACCCAATATATTTGCTGCAAGATAAACATAAGGCGTCATTAGTTTATTAAACGTAGCGTTCTATTTAATTGATGGAAAAGATAAAGTTGTTCGCTGGTAACTCAATTACGAATGAATAAATATTTCCAATGTTAAAAACATATACTTAAGTACAAATAAATCACTTAAAATTAATTCTCCATCAAAATAAAAAGGTCCGAATTTTGCCATTGTAATATGTACAAAATAGTTTCGAACTAACAGATTATAAACTCAACACTTTTTATGGAAAAAACTTTGGATATAATCCATTGTTACATTCTATTCACTTAGAATTAAACCAGGAGAGTTGTATGGTTTTTGCTGTGTAAATCGGTTTTCTATCTTCGAAAATGTAGGTACATTAAAATTTGTTAATGTACAATGACTTGTAGAAAACACCAATTCTTTGTATGTGATTAAAATAGAATTTTCAGCGTTTAGATTCCCAAATCCTGGATATGTTTATAAGCAAAAGCTGTCATGAGACGCTTTCAGTGCTCTATAAGGAAAAGTTGACTGTTTTAATATTCAAAAGGATGATCGTCGACTGAAAGTGCGCCATCTAGCTGAGATAGGTTCCGCGTTTGCTCACACTCGAGTAAAAACAGTGTCGCGAAGATGCTTCAATTTAGTGTTTAGCGAAGTTTCACAGCAACAAAGCAGAATTTTTGTGCCGTTTTATAGCCATGGATGAAAAATGGGTCCATCACTTCATACCCGAGACAAAAGAACAATCAAAACGATGGACTCAAAAGGGGGAACCGGCTCCAAATAAGACGAAGACCGTTTCATCTGCAGGCAAGGTCATGGCATCAGTTTTTTTTTGAGATGCGCGTGAAATAATTTTCATCGACTATCTTAAAAAAGGAAAAGCTATCAACGGCGAGTATTATGCGAACTTATTGCAACGATTGAGCGAAGAAATCAAGCAAAACCGGCCGCATTTGGCTAAGAAGAAAGTGTTTTTTCATCGAGACAATGCACCAGCTTACAAATCTGTTATTACAATGGCCAAAATTAATAAATTAAAGTTTGAATTGCTTCCTCATGCACCCTATTCGCCAGATTTAGCCCCCTCGGATTATTTTCTGTTCTCAAACTTAGCTTATGGTCAAAGATTTTCCAACGATGAAGAAGTGATGTCGGCAGTTAAGGGCTATTTTGAGGAGCAAGACAGTTCTTATTATAAAAAGGGTATCGAACTTATTGAACAAAGTGTATAGAGCAGAAAAGAGATGATGTTGAAAAATAAATATATTTCTTTCCAAAATTTTTGTGTTTTCTTTGTTGGGTCGGATACTTCTGGGACCATCCTCGTATATATACATATATGAGTTAAAATGTAAAGTATAAATAACACTTAAAAAAATCTTAAAACGGTAATTTCTTTATTATAAGTCCTGTTAAAAGTACTATATTGTTTAATAATAATACAGAAAAATAAATGCAGTAGAAATCGAACAAATGATTTATTTTAAGCGGTACATATTAAGATAAATAGGAATTGTAATCTCTGATGCACGAAAACATGGTTAATTACATACTTTGGTCATTATTTTGTTTACGATGTTTAAAGAAGAAAATGAGGTAAAATTTGACGAGGATAATGAATATATTGGTGTATCTGTTCTAAGTTTGGGTCATTAATATTGTAATAGACATTAAAAATTATTTACTCCTTAAAATTGTAACTGAATTATCTTTCTTAATACTGTAAAAGCATTGAAATGAAATAAACACCTTACTTTTTCACAAAGTTTTTTATTTAAAAGCAAAACATACATTTCATGTACTTGGCTGGCTACTACGGACGATGTGTATACTCCACATGAAATGTACATTTAGTTTTTAAATAGAAAACTTAGTTAATGAAAGAGTAAGGTGTTTATTTCATTTCGATATTTTTGGTTTTTACAAGTGCTCAATTAAGGGATGATTCATTTGGAGATACTTTTTCAAATACAAAAGAAAAAACTTGAATTTTATCGGATATTCTTTATTAACATACAAAAGAACCATTCTTGACATTTATTTTTTAAAAATTATTTTCTTAAAACGTTGGTCATAGGTACGTCTAATATGGTCCAGTCTGAAGTTCCAATTTTCGATGACGCGTTCGAGCATTTCAAGTGGTATTTGGCGAATAACGCGAGTAATGTTGGCTAACAATTGCTCAATCGCAGCTAGCTTATCCGTGTAGACCTTGGACTTTATGTAGCCCCAAAAGAAAAGGTCTACTGGTGTGATATCACATGATCTAGGCATTGCAGAGATCCATTACGTGATATTAAATGTTCACCAAATTGATAGTCTGTTATCATAGCGCGATAACGGGCATCATTCACAGTTACGTGGCGGCCGTCTTCATTTTTGAAGAAATATGGACCGACGATTCCACTTGCCCATAAACCACTAAACGTGGTTTTGTGTAGATGTAATAGTAGTTCTTTCTTTGGATTGCTCTTCACTCCAAAGCCATTAAGGCTTCATCGCTGAACAAAATTTTGGTCGAAAATACTAGATCTTCTTCAAGCTTTTCAAGAATCCATATACTGAAACGGTGACGATTTGACAGGTTGGTCACTTTGAATCCTTGAACAAGTTGAGTTTTGTGTGCTTTTAAACCAAGATCCTTACGTAAAATACGTCAAGTTGTGGCATATGAAAAGCCAATCTGTTGAGATCTTCGTCGAATCGATTCTTCACGGTTGTCACCTATACTCTCAGCTACCATCTCTATATTTTCTTCACTACGTGCTGGATGTGGTCTATTTGGTCGCGTATTATCCAATAACGAGAATTGCGTTTCAAATTTTTCGATGGTGTAGCGAACTGCGCGTTCAGTATACCGATTACGTAGATTATAAGATGCTCTAAGCTCACGAAACACATTTCTCGTGCAACGCCGATGTTTGTAATACAGTTGAATAATATGTAAACCCTGTGCCGGCCTGAGTCTTTCCATAATAAAATGTCACACAATACTTAACTAAAATAGTGTGAAAGTTTAAAGCGAGTCGCGCTTTATCTGTCGAAAAATCGCTATTGAAAAGAGTACATCATAAATCACCCATTATTTTATATTGAAAAAGTGTTTTAGTACTTGCGTGTAAAATAATTGAGTACCTCGAGTTTTTCATTTTCCAAAAATACTTGATAATCATCATGCAATTTATTATTCAATATTTGCATTAATTTCATATAGCTACTATTACGTATTTTTATTATCTTTATTAATGGATTCGATTGAAGAATGAGCATGTCTACGAGTTTTTCTCAATATAGGCACACTCTCTTAGATTGTCAAAAAACTGATGACATTTTTCCTGTTTTTCACAGGCCTTTTAAAATATAAATAAAATATTCATCAATTATACATTGCCCATTTTCTTCGACAATCTTTTATCATCTTCCGGTGAACTTCACGATTCCTTGTTTGTAGAAGGCGAAAAACTTTTCAAGGTACTGATTCATAGTCTCATTTGAGTTATACCACGAAAGGAACTGAAGAAAACAAAATTAGTGAAAGTCTGAAAGTACAAAGTTCGGCGATGGGTATTCCTGCACATCCTATCTAAAATCCAATAATTTTGAGTGTCGATCAAACTTGTTTATCTTACGTTGTCGTGGCGAAATACCTTTTATTTACAATTAACGAAATCAGGACAATTCTAAATGATGGATTCGTTTAAATTATCCAAACGCCGACAGTAATGACTTGAAATTATTGTTTTGCTCCTTTGTAGGAGTTGGAAAAACACAAAACTTTTAATATCCCACCGCGCTGGGAGCATAACCTTTCTCTGTTGAATGTCTGCTTTCTATGAAGTTTGAAACTAATCTTCTGATAGGAACGAAGACCGTTTTCTTGCCACATTGTTGTAAACAATCCACTTCTCATCACTACTAGTTGTACACAATGCATTATTAGTTGAAGAACAAAAAGGATGCAGAAACCACAGTCAAGGATGTATAGAACAAATTATAGTAAATAGTGTAATCATGAAACAAACAGAGGAGCAGCATACGACAACAGAATAAAAACTGCCAAAACGTCGGAATATCTAAATTTCACGAACGATGGAACATTCCAAATAACAATTCGGATTGCAACCCATCGTCAAGAATTACACGTCACGAGAAGACAAAGATCAAGTCGACACTACTTTAAATTTCGGCCGCCTATTTTTACGCCAAATGCAACCACGTACGTTCATTATCTTTTCAATAGCTGACGAACTTTTAGAACCAACTGGCTCCGAAAGCTTGATAATTTTACACGCATTACTTTCAACATGCAAAAACATGAATTCTCATTAATTTACCACACTTTGTATATGCGAAAACAAATGAAATTCGGTCATGAAATTCGGTCACCAACTAAAAGTGTCGACATAGTTGGCCATGAAAATCTAAAATCCGTTATTGAAAACTCGTTCAAGATCAACGAAAATTTGTTTTGCTTCGGAGGAAGCACTGATTCGAGATAATTGTCTCTAAAGTGTTGATGTTATCGGTCCGTGCGGATACACAAGAGGGGTCAGAGATTATTGAAAACAAGGAACGATCGTTGTGTGTTAATTGATTAAAAATAGATTATTGTTTGTTTTTCTCGTATTTTCTCAATGTAAACTCGATAAGTGTTAATCGAATTGTATATAGTAACGTTAAAGAAATTGTGGACATTTCTTTCGTTTCTAATGGACCAAAGGTGTAATATTTTGAAAATTTCTATTTGCCTCAGTTGGCACCTTATTTTTTTATCAGAGTACGCGACCAAAAACCTATAGGAAATGATATAGAAGTCCGCTGTGGTGTTTTATCCCCCCCACTACTTCTCTTAAGTGATTACGTCACAGCACATGCGAAATTTAAATACTGAGGAGCTAATAAAAAGTTTTGCATGACATTGAACAGGTAAAGAACAGTTTTTAACTGGTAAAGAACAGATTTTAACTGTTGAAGAACAGCGTTTAACTGGTAAAGAACAGCTTTGCACTGATACTGAACTGTTCTGGATTGTTAATGAACTAACAAAATCTGTTCTGCAGGGCAGTTGCTCAGATATTTTTTCGTTACTTTCTGCCTTCATTAAAACGGTGTAATAAAATCCTTTTTTTTTCTTATATTATAATTTTAGATAAATTTATTTAAATGGTTATTATATTGTTATGTTTTATTAATTAGAGGCGTTTTTACATTAAAATTTACTACAACGCCCTTTCATTATGGAGTTTCGATAAATCAACGGCTACTGAAAAATTTTTTTTTTAAGCAATGAATCATCGAATCACAAGATATTGAAGACAAACGTAACGGTTAATTTCCATAGTAAAAGGTGATATTTAAGCACGCTAAGAAGGACAGAATTTTCATATATAATATAAAAATTGATTCAAATCGTCATTCAATTATTTAGTAACAATTGGAAATCGCCGAACATTGCAATTGCACTTTTAATCTAAATTTAAACGTCGAATATTTTATAGTTTTTCGCGAACATTATTAAGTGTCTGAAGTGCACTTTTAAAATAAAAAGTGTTCTTTCCAAATCTGAAATCTAGAAGTTTGCGACTGATAAAAAATAATGGACCGTAACGAAAGTTTTTATCGCGTTTTATATTTTAAGATTCTAAATGTCAGCTTGAATCCTGATGCTTTGAAAAGTTTTTTTTTCTAATTTTCCGACAACAAATGCCTACAACGCCCTTTCATTATGGAGCTTCGATAAATCAACGGCTACTGAAAAATTTTTTTTTTAAGCAATGAATCATCGAATCACAAGATATTGAAGACAAACGTAACGGTTAATTTCCATAGTAAAAGGTGATATTTAAGCACGCTAAGAAGGACAGAATTTTCATATATAATATAAAAATTGATTCAAATCGTCATTCAATTATTTAGTAACAATTGGAAATCGCTGAATATTGTAATTGCACTTTTAGTCTTAATTTAAACGTCGAATATTTTATAGTTTTTCACGAACATTATTAAGTGTCTGAAATGCACTTTTAAAATAAAAAATGTTCTTTCAAAATCTGAAATCTAGAAGTTTGCGACTGATAAAAATAATGGACCGTAACGAAAGTTTTGATCGCGTTTTGTATTTTAAGATTCTAAATGTCAGCTTGAATCCTGATGCTTTCAAAAGTTTTTTTTTCTAATTTTCCGATAACAAATGCCTACAACGCCCTTTCATTATGGAGCTTCGATAAATCAACGGCTACTGAAAAAAAAATTTTTTAAGCAATGAATCATCGAATCCCAAGATATTGAAGACAAACGTAACGGTTAATTTTCATAGTAAGAGGTGATATTTAAACACGCTAAGAAGGACAGAATTTTCGTATATAAAAATTGATTAAAATCGTCATTTAATTATTTAGTAACAATTGAAAATCGCTGAATATTGCAATTGCACTTTTAATCTAAATTTAAACGTCGAATATTTTATAGTTTTTCGCGAACATTATTAAGTGTCTGAAATGCACTTTTAAAATAAAAAGTGTTCTTTCCAAATCTGAAATCTAGAAGTTTGCGACTGATAAAAAATAATGGACCGTAACGAAAGTTTTGATCGCGTTTTATATTTTAAGATTCTAAATGTCAGCTTGAATCCTGATGCTTTTAAAAATTTCTATTTCCAATTTTCCGACAACAAATGCCTACAACGCCCTTTCATTATGGAGTTTCGATAAATCAACGGCTACTGAAAAAAATTTTTTTTAAGCAATGAATCATCGAATCCCAAGATATTGAAGACAAACGTAACGGTTAATTTCCATAGTAAAAGGTGATATTTAAGCACGCTAAGAAGGACAGAATTTTCATATATAATATAAAAATTGATTCAAATCGTCATTCAATTATTTAGTAACAATTGGAAATCGCCGAACATTGCAATTGCACTTTTAATCTAAATTTAAACGTCGAATATTTTATAGTTTTTCGCGAACATTATTAAGTGTCTGAAGTGCACTTTTAAAATAAAAAGTGTTCTTTCCAAATCTGAAATCTAGAAGTTTGCGACTGATAAAAAATAATGGACCGTAACGAAAGTTTTTATCGCGTTTTATATTTTAAGATTCTAAATGTCAGCTTGAATCCTGATGCTTTGAAAAGTTTTTTTTTCTAATTTTCCGACAACAAATGCCTACAACGCCCTTTCATTATGGAGCTTCGATAAATCAACGGCTACTGAAAAATTTTTTTTTTAAGCAATGAATCATCGAATCACAAGATATTGAAGACAAACGTAACGGTTAATTTCCATAGTAAAAGGTGATATTTAAGCACGCTAAGAAGGACAGAATTTTCATATATAATATAAAAATTGATTCAAATCGTCATTCAATTATTTAGTAACAATTGGAAATCGCTGAATATTGTAATTGCACTTTTAGTCTTAATTTAAACGTCGAATATTTTATAGTTTTTCACGAACATTATTAAGTGTCTGAAATGCACTTTTAAAATAAAAAATGTTCTTTCAAAATCTGAAATCTAGAAGTTTGCGACTGATAAAAATAATGGACCGTAACGAAAGTTTTGATCGCGTTTTATATTTTAAGATTCTAAATGTCAGCTTGAATCCTGATGCTTTCAAAAATTTTTTTTTCTAATTTTCCGACAACAAATGCGTACAACGCCCTTACATAGGAGTTTCGATAAATCAACGGCTACTGAAAAAAAATTTTTTAAGCAATGAATCATCGAATCACAAGATATTGAAGACAAACGTAACGGTTAATTTTCATAGTAAGAGGTGATATTTAAACACGCTAAGAAGGACAGAATTTTCGTATATAAAAATTGATTAAAATCGTCATTTAATTATTTAGTAACAATTGAAAATCGCTGAATATTGCAATTGCACTTTTAATCTAAATTTAAACGTCGAATATTTTATAGTTTTTCGCGAACATTATTAAGTGTCTGAAATGCACTTTTAAAATAAAAAGTGTTCTTTCCAAATCTGAAATCTAGAAGTTTGCGACTGATAAAAAATAATGGACCGTAACGAAAGTTTTGATCGCGTTTTATATTTTAAGATTCTAAATGTCAGCTTGAATCCTGATGCTTTCAAAAAATTTTTTTCCAATTTTCCGACAACAAATGCCTACAACGCCCTTTCATTATGGAGTTTCGATAAATCAACGGCTACTGAAAAAAATTTTTTTTAAGCAATGAATCATCGAATCCCAAGATATTGAAGACAAACGTAACGGTTAATTTCCATAGTAAAAGGTGATATTTAAGCACGCTAAGAAGGACAGAATTTTCATATATAATATAAAAATTGATTCAAATCGTCATTCAATTATTTAGTAACAATTGCAAGTCGCTGAATATTGCAATTGCACTTTTAATCTAAATTTAAACGTCGAATATTTTATAGTTTTTCGCGAACATTATTAAGTGTCTGAAATGTACTTTTAAAATAAAAAGTGTACTTTCAAAATCTGAAATCTAGAAGTTTGCGACTGATAAAAAATAATGGACCGTAACGAAAGTTTTGATCGCGTTTTATATTTTAAGATTCTAAATGTCAATTTGAATCCTGATGCTTTCAAAAGTTTTTTTTTTCTAATTTTCGAACAACAAATGCCTACAACGCCTTTACGATAAATCAACGGATACTGAAAAAAAATTTTTTAAGCAATGAATCATCGAATCACAAGATATTGAAGACAAACGTAACGGTTAATTTTCATAGTATAAGGTGATATTTAAACATGCTAAGAAGAACAGAATTTTCATATATAAAAATTGATTCAAATCGTCATTCAATTATTTAGTAACAATTGGAAATCGCTCAATATTGCAATTGCACGTTTTATTTAAATATAAACGTCAAATATTTTAAAAATTTTTGCGAGCAGTAGTGAGTGACTGAAATGCATTTGTAAAATAAAAAATGTACTTCCAAAATCTAAAACTTGGGAGTTTGCGACTGATAAAAGATAATGAACCGTAACAAAAGTTTTGATTACGTTTTATATTTTAAGATTCTAAATGTCAGCTTGAATCCTGATGCTTTCAAAAATTTTTATTTCCAATTTTCCAAATGCAATGTCTAGAATGCCTCTACATGCGGGCCCTATAAATCAACGGATACGAAAAAAATTGTTTTAAACAACGAATCATCGAACCGAGAGAAATTGGAGATAAATATTTATAAAAATAAATATAAACAGATTATAAATATGTCTAATACTCTAAAAATTATAAAAAATAAAATTGCAAAATCCAGGCTCAAACATTTTTACTTAAATTTAAAAATCAAAAAAAATTTTTTTTGAGTTTTAAAATTGGGAATATTTCCTCCATTTCCTAATATAGAATTTTTTCTGTGGCTGCAATTTAATTTTTTATATAAATTTTATATAAATAATCTTTTTTCCATTTTTTCATTCTATTTATTTCAAAGTGAGCGCAATTTTTATTACTTTAGGAAAATATTACTTACAATTACACTTCTTCAAGTCCATGAATATCCAATTTAAAACCTCTCGTAATGTGTCGGGCGTTCTTCTATTTTTTCTCTTTTAATATGTTATACTGACAATTCTGAACAATTTTATGAGCTAAATATCAAGAATTACCGATAATTAACTGATGAACACGATCTATGACGCTGTGGTTTTTTCCAAACACCCTTCACCACACAATTAATCAAACTAAATACTGACATTTTTATATTTATATTGTTGGTAGCACTAGCACAATATACAATTATTCGTATGGGTACGAATGATGGTAATTAATGGAAATAGGTGTGGTAAATTTCTTTTCCTTTTTTGCTCTCGTGTAATTCAGGGGGAAGGGAATACCGAAAAAAATTGCCGCCGCATGATGAAATTTTGGTTTAGGACTGGATACCTCATGGGAGTATTTGGGGGTTCGTCACGAAATTTTTGGAGCACCTGCACGTTGTAGTTGTTACTTGTATAAACTAATAAACACGTAAAATGTTCTTATATACCTTGAGGATTGCATCATCTATTTTGTTGTTTCTTTTTCTTTTTCTCGTATTGATTTGATCGAGTTAAAAGATGCAAGTTCTGTCTAGTGTTGTCTCTGTTGTATGTAAGTGCTGTTTAAATCGAAATAAAATTCTTTGGTTTTTTTTGGAAAATTCGGAAAAAAATCCTCGTCTTTTCACTTGCGAATGCTTACTCAAAAGTGTATGCTTATATTCAATTTATTGGTGATAAAGATACCCAATTTTTCTGCCAGTATTTTAATGTATTTTGCAGTGAAAAAGTAGTCTGAAATGTTGTCAGAGCGATGTTATAATTTACGTATTTGACAATTTTATTTCATATAATTTATAAAGAATATTTGTTTTTCGTCAATTTTAGATATTGACAAATAGTTTTATTACTAATATTCAATTTTATATTGCAATATTACAAAAAAAAAACATTAGTTTCCAATACAATTTTACTAGGTAAGTTTTTACATCATCTAGAAGCTTTGGAGTACCGTTTGGGTTAGTAGCATACCTCTGAGAATAGTTTAATCACTGAAAGTTAATAAGCTGATAATTAATCACAGTGTCGTACCTGGATCCACGGCAAAACCCGACAGAAACAAGTCCGTATTGGACTTTCATTGTCAAAAGTCAAACACACATTGTAGATACGTTTTGCATTATTTAAAATATATTCTAGTATTAAAAATTACCTATTTATCTTAAAGTACATCCCCTGCTTACATATGCAAACATTTTTAACGGTCGTGTATTATTTTTCCATGAGCTGAAAATACTAGAATAGGAGATCGGTCCACCATCCACGTTTAACACATGGTTTGTGTTTTTTAAAATATATATCTTTTAATAGATATCTAATTCACGGTAATTATTCACATTCTTGACCAAATGTAGACAATTCGCAGTTACGTTATGATGATTTTCTAGTACGTCCTTTACTAAACTAGATTTCTCAGATTGATTAAATTTGATGTGCGCTATTTGTTCTTTATACCGGGTGTCTATCGATCGTTTTGTCTGACCTTTGTACTACTTATTCCAATCTAGACATTTAATTTCGTAAATCTCCGATTTCTTATTGACCTCGACTTTGTCTTTCGCATTTCCTAAGAAGGAGGAGGGGAGAATTAATGGACCGAAATATAACTTCAAAATTGTGATCTTTAAAAATCCTATTTAATTTTTTTATCAAACGGTGAAATGGTAAACATATAATTTGCTTGTTTCGATTGTTTCGAGGACGCAAACGTGTGATACTTTGGATTGTCGATTTCGCCTTCCTAATTAATCCATCTCTTAATGTTCTTGATAAAATTTAATTCTTTTTCGTATTTCTATTTTGCTAATGGAAAGTTAAGCAAACGATTGATAAGAAAATTGAAAGAAAACATGTTTCGTTGCATGCTGTGACTTGTACTTGCATTTCCTACATAGCCATCTTACAAACTTGCGAAAAAGCGTGATGCAATCAGTGATGAGCAGGGTGAGCGGTTCCACCAAAATTTGAAGATCATGGAGGCACTATATTAGGGTAAATGGAATGTATATATGATGGCTGAGTATTGTTGGAGCATTAAGCGTGATTGTCCATAGACTGAACATTCCAAGGAAAGCTATAAGTGGAAATATTTACCTTAATGTTTGCCGTTTCGTAAAAGAACTTTATTATTTGGATGAATACAATTTAATTTACAGACACTATATATAGTCCATTGTAATGAATGAACTTATTCTCTACGATGATTATATTTGGTAATTTTTTCTTTATTTTCCATCATATGCACATTCTGTGTGATTTTTGGGACAGAGTCGCTTAAAAAGTTGACGTGATAGACAAAAAACTGGGAAGATCATTTTTGGATTCATATGTCAAAAGATAGTCAGAAACAATTATCAGGTCTAGGTTAACAAAATTTGTGTTTCCAGTATTACTTGAGAGTATTTATTTCATTGTATTTACCTACTGTCAAACGTACGTATTCCTAACTCTATTCATGAGGTGTACGAAAACTTTAGTGCCTAGTTGTAATGCAGATTATTATATTTAAAAGGGCATCTTCAAAGGCTACAATTTCGATGCGAAAGCGGCATAAACAATCATTTTCGATCTCTCGGTATCATAAAAACTTTCTATATTTATTATTGTATTCAAAAAAATTTTGTTCCAAATTGCTTTTGCGTAAAGAAGTGTGAAAGGCCAAATGTATAAAATACATATAACTCCTGAATGAATATGCAAAGAATTCCCAGAAGCATTGAAATATACACGTTTATATACGGAAATTTATAGCATTCTATAATACCGGTGATAGATATAATAACCTTAAAGTTATTATTTTCAATTCCGTCTCTTTTTTTCCCAAACCATTGTCATAAAAAAGTTACAACGCAATCTGAAAACCTACATTTTATACTTTCATTCACAAAAAGTCAGCCGGTCATAATTAAAAAGCAATGTAATAGAATTACAACCACACCTGTAACTTTGATCTGCGTATATTTGCAATAGCCAACCGACATGTTTCCTTTTCGTTACAATTGAATGTTTTGCGCTAGAACTGCGGCATTCCATTGCCGGGTTTTTTAATGCCTCCGGGGTAGTTTGTGCTCGTTGCTGCATTTGCTCATTGACAACCTTGACTGCTACCGTACTCCATTTGATCTGCGGTCGATCACGTGCGATTGACAAATAGTGTAAAATTGCGAAAAAAATTGCGCTCGCGTCAGCTCAGTACATATTTAGATTTTTGACGAACGCAAGAGTCCACATAAGGCGAAAGAATATGAATAATCAGTTATATTATTAGAAGTATGTAATAACGATAATTACAAAAAAAGAAATATGGAAACGTATTTAATAATCAAATCGACAAGTAAAAGAAAACCTAATCCAATTCAAATGGAATTTACTAATGAAAGTTCTAGTTCTAGGAATTTGGCTATAATTTTTTTGTTTCGTCAATTTTCATTAAAATTACATGCAGTTTTTCATTATAACCTCCATTTAATTGAATACATTTATCCTTTATTTCTGTATCTAAAAGGTATGATAATCCCATAAAGAATCGTTCATTAATAACACAAGTTTACCTGATGAGAGGTGAATTCCTCGAAACGTGTAGTAAACAAGGTGTTATTAACATTTGGATGATTCTTTAAACGTACATTTATTCCAAAGTGAACAAATGTTTTTGCACCATCCTCAAAGCACTTTTTCAGAGTCTCCGCAATCCACCTGTTTATAACCAGTTTTATCTCATTTAAGCTCAAATTTGGGAACACATGATAATCACTAGAGTAGCGTGTTTGATCAGTAGCGCGTGCTTTGAAAAAGTATAAGCGTTTTAGCAGGAAATAAATGTAAATAAACACCCTTTTAAGCAGCGTTTTCAGTATTTAGATGTATGTATATAGTGGATAAGATCGATTTAATATTTGCAGCACCAAATATGTTTCGGCAGTTTCTTTATGTAACCGTGTTCGCCGTAAGGAATAAATATTCTTACATGCAGAGAACGATACTTCGACATCTAATGGTTAAAGTCATCTTTGTTAGTATTTAACGGATCTGTAGGCCCATTATCGCCAAAAACTTGTTTTAATCTGCTCAGTTTGAATCTTCCGTTAACATCGCTGGCGAAAGATTCAGATTTTATCGGATAAAAACAAATTTTTGGTGTAGTAATTTAATCAGATCTTTAAAAAATTCTTTGTTTCGCCATTTATTAAAAATCTTTTGCCCTTCAAATGTTTTTTGAATTTTGGGAACAAATAATAAATAGTCCGACTGTGCTATATCCGATAAATAGAGTTTATACTCAATCAATTTCATTAATTTTTGAAGTGCAATCAATGACTCATCAGCATGCGCATTCTTTTGCAAAAGAAACGCGAATTTGGAAAGTTTTCCACGATGTTTTTCCTACGAACGATGTGAAACACACGTTTGTAGGATACGTACAATACTTTTGCATTCTGCTAGCTGGTTTAGAAATTGTCAGAGGTCATCTTTGGTATCTGATCTTCCTCTCCTAAGTTTTGTAACTCAGGTTTTAATAGTGGCGTGTGAAGGTCACTCACTGATTACCTAAAACTTCTGTCATATCGAGCAAAGGTTTCTTTGCTCCATAACTCTTTGCAAAATAAATACTGGATAGCTAACGGACACTTGATTTTTGTGAAATCTAACTTTTTCTCAGACATGTTGCTTATGAAAAATTCATTGTTCAATCTATAGGTATCAAACTTTGACAATTGATTTATGAAATATCACAATTATAACTACAGCAACCGCATTCAACTTTGCCTGATATAAACTTTCCAGGCTAACTGGATATCAGTAGCTCCTCGTGGCTATTAGCTTCGTAAACTTGCAGGATTGTTGTGTTAAGAAGAAGTTCAAACTACTTTTGCAATAAAATAAATTAATTTATTTTATCCTCTTTCATTTAATATATAAGTAGGAAATAAAAAGTATAATTTTAGAAGTTTTTTACAACGGCTATGTAATGAAGAAATTTTTGAAAAAATTTCTGTTTCCGCGCGGGTCTCGAACCCGCGAACTCATTCTCTCCGGGAATGTGACATCACCACTAGACCACGAAGATAGTGGATTCGAGTCTCTTTAATGTGCCATAAATTGCATGATGGAGGCAGTTAGTAAATGAAAACTCACGGTGGGTTATTAATTACATATAATGATGCGCTTTTACGGTGAAAATTCCAATTTTAACCGCTTTTTTCACATCGTACATGTAATGCAGAAACTTTAAAATAAATCTTAATATTTTCTTATTTTCAGTATTTGAGTATTGACTTTCGTCTTCGTTTAACGTTTAATAAGAAAGCACTTGGAACCGGAGATTTGGAATATTTGTAATTTCCTGCGTTTAAAAGCAGCACACATTCTAGAATAAAGTTTTCGCGAAATCGGTTTGAGTTCCGTTTGCGTGAGCTTCCTCTTGTTGAAATTCAAAAAGAAATTTCGAATGTTGGAGACTGGTTGTAATGAATTTTTATAAACTTACGAGAAATGGTGGACTTCAGATAAACATTCCTAAATTCATAAACAGAATAAATCGAATAGATTTTTATATTTAATCAGTGTTTTCAGTTTATTGGTTACGCTTGATATCTACCAGTGATATCTCTGGCTATAATTTAAATTAAATTTAATAAATAAACTGTCGTGTAACCTCTAATGTCAAAATAACCGATTCGTATATTTACAAACTTGAAAATTTTAACAACGTAGGACAATTAATATCATTCAATTTTATTCAATAAACATAGTGATGTAAGTTGGCCACCAATTGCATGAATGCTACAAACTACATTTTTAGGTTCGTCCAAATTACGAATCGTATACGAGGTGTCGCAATTTAATTTTCGAAATACTCTTTTAAAGAATATACGTGTGCGGATATTACACTTGTAGGAACGAGCATCGAACTTATTTTTCAGACTATTGTTGCTGTCTCATATTGTATTAGATATCAATTATATTGCTATAAAGTGAAATATTGATCGAAACAGTTTAAGTAAGTTCCTGAATCCTTTGAATCCCTATACATACCAGGTCGGCTGAAAAGTCCCCGGTCTGACACATAGATGGCGTTACTGTTATTAAATCCATATGTTTTTTAGATAGTACTAACCTTCAAACGAAACGTGTCAAAATTTGACAGCAATCCGACCATTAGTTACTGAGATATTGCGTTAAGAGTGAAGCTACTTTTGTTATTTAAAAAAATGGAAAAAAAAGAATTTCGTGTGCTGATAAAGTACTGCTTTTTGAAGGGAAAAAATACCGTTGAAGCAGAAGCATGGCTTGATGAGGAGTTTCCGGACTCTGCGCCAGGAAAATCAACCATAATTGATTGGTATGCTACGTTTAAACGTGGTGAAATGAGCACCGAAGACGGCGAGCGCAGCGGACGACCGAAAGAGGCTGTCACCGAAGAAAACATCAAAAAAGTTCGCAAAATCATTTTAAATGACCGTAAAGTAAAGTTGATCGAGATAGCTGACATCCTAAAGATATCAAAGGAACGTGCTGGACACATCGTGCATGAATATTTGGGCATGCGGAAGCTCTGTGCAAAATGGGTGCCGCGCGAGCTCACATTCGATCAAAAACAACGAGTTGATGATTCTGAGCTGTGTTTGAAGCTGTTAAATCGTAATAAAACCGAGTTTTTGCGTCGATATGTGACAATGGATGAAACATGGATTCATCACTACACTCCAGAGTCCAATCGACAGTCAGCCGAGTGGACTGCACGCGATGAACCGGCTCCAAAGCGTGGAAAGACGCAACAGTCAGCTGGAAAAGTTATGGCGTCAGTTTTTTGGGATGCGCATGGAATAATTTTCATAGATTATCTTAAAAAGGGCCAGTCCATCAACAGCGACTATTATACAGCGTTATTGGACCGTTTGAAGAACGAAATCGCAAAAAAACGGCCCCATATGAAGAAGAAGAAAGTGCTGTTTCACCAAGACAATATACCGTGTCACAAATCAATGAAAACAATCGCCAAATTAAGTGAATTGGGTTTCAAATTACTTCCCCATCCACCGTATTCTCCAGATGTGGCCCCCAGCGACTATTTCCTGTTTGCAGACCTCAAGAGAATGCTCGCCGGGAAGAAATTTAGCAGGGATGAGGAGGTGATCGCCGAAACTGAGGCCTATTTCGAGGCTAAAGACAATTCGTACTACAAAAATGGTATCGAAAAGTTGGAAGAAGGCTATAATCTGTGTATCGCCCTCGAAGGCAACTATGTTGAATAATAAAATCGAATTTTTCCAAAAAACTGTGTTTTACTATGGTAGACCGGGGACTTTTCAGTTCGACTGTTACATAGTTCGGATTTGATCCGACCTCATGTTATTTAGATTTCTGAGAAACCGCCTCAGAGATCGTTATTTTGCAGGCAGTAACCAATTGAAAAAGGACGCCCATTTTAAAGACCAACGGAAATATTTTTCTGATGGAGTAAAGTAGTTGCAGGACAGGTGGTGATTGCTTAGAAAAACAAAATTATCAAAAAAATCGTACGTCTTTTGTTTCATTGTTAGATAGAATACATTTCTAATAGCTTTTGTATCAAAGTCTTAGAGTCTGACACTCGTAGGAGTTTTCTTTTGAATTTTAGTCCAAACAGGTTTTTGTCGCCAGATTGCCACTGCTTTTGCTCTTTCAACCAATACTAATACTGTCGTATATAATTATAATTTTGCCAGAGGAGTTACACTGAAAGTAATATATTCAGAGAGTAATTGTAATTCTTTGTTCTTTGTCGAGTTATACCAGTTTATTTTCGTCTTATTTAGTGAATGTATATATTAAAGAGGGTAGGTAACAGTAAATTTGATAATTGAGGACATATTTCTTCCACAGTGAGAAAAAGGAATTTTTTAAGTCAACAAAGTATTGTACACATTTTTTCATAAATTGAATGAAGCAATAGTTAATTTAATAAACAAGTGGTGCCTATACACTTAAAATATGTCTTATTTTACTTAAGACTTAATTGTAAAAGAAGGAACAAATACTTTTTTTTGAACGAAAATAAAAGAGTTCATTCAATATTATTGTGTTGGCAACTAAGTACTTTCGGTTTTTACTAATAGAGAGCGTTGCTTTATTTTTTGTATAACGTATGTTAGGGCTGTACTTTATCGTTTGTCGCGTGATACTAGTCACATTGACGTAACTTCAGAAGCAAGTAGTGCGTGATTTTTGTTAAAGCTATTAGTTGTGGGTTAATTTTAAATGGAGTGCAGAAACGAACATTTTCGACATATTTTACTATTTTATTTCCGTAAAGGAAAGAAAGCTGCTGCGGCTCACAAAAAGATATGTGAAGTTTATGGTGCTAATTGCTTAACAGAGCGCACGTGTCAGAATTGGTATAAAAAATTCCGTTCTGGAGATTTTTCCCTCAAAGATGAGCAACGTTCTGGTCGGTCTACTGAAGTTGATGATGACCAAATCAAAGTCATAATTGAATAGGATCGTCATATAACTGTTCGAGAGGTTGCGGAGAGGCTACATGTATCGCACACAACAATTGAAAAACATTTAAAATGTCTTGGGCTAGTTAAGAAGCTTGATATTTGGGTACCTCACGAATTGAAAGAAATTCATTCAACACAAAGAATCAACTTTTGCGATATGCACCTTAGACGAAATGAAACCGACCCTTTCTTAAAAAGAATCATTACTGGTGATGAAAAATGGGTCCTGTACAGTAACATAGTTCGAAAACAATCATGGAGCAAACACGATAAACCAGCTCAAATCACATCGAAAGCTGAATTGCATCTAAAAAAGATCATGCTGTCAGTTTGGTGGGACTACAAAGGCGTTGTGTTTTTTGAACTGCTTCCAAGGAACCAAACGATCAATTCTGATGTTTACTGTCAACAATTAATAAAACTGGATGAAGCATTCAAAGAAAAACGGCCAGAATTGTCAAATCGGAAAGGTGTAGTTTTCCACCAAGATAATGCAAGACCTCACACATCTTTGGCAACTCGTGGGAAACTATTGGAGCTTGGCTGGGAAGTGATGCCACATCCCCATACAGCCCTGATCTAGCACCATCTGATTACCATTTATTTCGAAGTTTGCAGAATTCTTTGAATGGTAAAACTTTCACAAATGACGATGACTTTCACTCGCACCTGGTTCAGTTTTTTGCTGATAACGACCAGAAATTTTATGAGCGCGGAATCATGCAGCTGAAAGAAAGATGGCAAAAGGTCTTTGAGCAAAATGGCAAACATATAATTGATTAAAAACTATTTTTTGTTTAAAAAAAAGTGTTTTATTTTATACTACAAAACCGAAAGTACTTAGTTGCCAACCCAATATATTCCGGTTGATTTATAGAATCCCTCCCAAAAGAAGCGTCTTTGTTTGCAAAATGGGAAAAAAGACATAAATATGTAGAAATAGCAGTGTTGTTTTTACTCATAATACCTACGTATATACCGGCCATAAGTACTTGCCCACGTGTTCTTTTTCATATTATTGAAATAAACAATATTACAGCCTAAATAAAACCAATATGTTATTTAATTTTAATTAAAAGTTAAATAGAATCCATGTATATTCTTCGGTATTTACATATTTAAGTACTTTCAAACTAAATTATCGACAACATTTATTTTATAACCCAGGTAGGGCGATTAAATACAGATTTTTTTCTCCGAAATTTTAAGTACAATTATATTAGGCCATAAATCAAGTAACCAGAGATACCGTATTTGTATAAAAATTCTGTTTTATTCAACTTTCTAAGTGTAAAGAGTTCGTATCGTAGTGTAGAACTGTGGACAATAATATTAAAAAATATGAAGAAACTAGTAGTTTATTCATGGACCGACCAACAACAACAATACCAGCAGGGGCTCGAATAACAGTTTTGTTAAGTAAAAGGAACAACGACAAACATTAAAAGCATTTGCGCAAAGACAAATTATTCGGGGGATTTGGTGTGCGAAAACCTTTATTGCACAAGCAAAATAAAATAAAATAGTTGACTTAGGCAAGAGATGTTGATTACCTTATGTTGAATTCGTAAATCAACTTAGTTTCCACTAACTACGCTTGGTTTGGCAATTTCACTATTTGCATGCACACGTTCTTGTTCGTTTGGTCAACAGATGATATGTTATCAATGGACGTTTAAAGCGAATAAGTGCTCTAATTCCTATCCGAGAATTGGACGTTGAGTTCTCTCAGTATTTTCATATATTTAGTGTATTATTTTATCGTTTTAATAAGTATACTTTTTTCCTTGTACCAAAGCAAATTTTGCATAATTTCGTTTCAAACACCAAACTACTTTTATTCAAGACACAAAATTGTAGAATTATTCAAAATACCTTTCTACTGCACTCAAAAATATTAATTCCCAAAGCATTTAGAACAATGTTTACGGAACATTTTTTAAATGTTTGGCAAATATCCTCGATACATTGTTAGTAGTTGATCAAAAATGATAGAGTTGAGTGAATTTTACACTTACTGAATGCATTATTTCTGCCAATTCACCAATTTTGTTTGCATTAATACAATAGCTTCGCAAACTTTTGTCAAATAAACGGGGAAAACTTTTTTCGCAATTTTATTCGATTGTCTTAATCAAAAGTTTTTTTGAGTTTTACGAAGCTAAGATCTGAATATATAAGTAATAAATATGTGGAAGTAGTAGAAGGTGATTATATTAAAAAGTTAAAAAAATATGTTTCCATGTAACATTTCTTCTAAAGTTACTCCAATTTGACAATTTCCTTCAACGATTTTGTAAATGTTCGAACTAAAATCGTTCGTTTTTGCACCGATTTAGTTTATTTAAAAATTTCTAAACGTTCTCCGTTCAAACGAGAAATATTTCCAGCGTTCTGGGATTGCAAATCGTTAAGTAATATTTCAAGTAAAAGTTTCTTAAACTCACTTGTAATTCTCGTCTGTTTTACGCCTCAATATTACACATATGTGTGTCTATGTCAGTGTGTGAATTTCAGATAAACTTGGTTCGTGTGTCACAATCACGAATGTTTATACATATTTGTTAAGAGTTTTCAACATCGTCGGATAATAACAACAAGAGATAATAATTAAGAAGAAAAAATACTCTCTGTCGTACACACAACTATTAAATGAACTGATCATTATCTTCACTCAATGTTGTACATACATCGTCGGTCATTACAGAGGTTAAATGTTATTAGATAATTGTATTTAAATGTACATGTACATACGTGAATATTTTGTTTATTTATTTATAAACGTTTATAGTGTAATTAAATATTAATTGATTATTATGTGTTATTTTATTATACCACGAACATGAATCAGTTTTCGAAATATTACAAGAATTTTTAAATTATGTATATTCCAAGATTACGTCATTTAACTATAAATGTTATCTTATTAACGTCTATGCATGTAGTTAAACCACTTTTTAAAGAAATATTTAGGTGTTAATCGTTAAAATAAATTTTGAAATTTCCCTAATATAATATACTTTGAATTTTAAAGAATAATGTAGACAAAAGTAGATATTAATATTCCAAGAACTAACAAATTTAGGTTTTTTTGAAAGCTTTTGGCATTACTAATTTTTCATTACATACGCGATGTGACAAACTAATTCCCACAACTATCTCTCGGGAATATACACCTGGAATGGTCAATTATCTGAGTTAGCGACCACAATTTCCCATTTAATACTGATGTATTAAATTTAACTTGAACTTAAACCAAGCGGACAGATAAATATGCAGGAGATACTGCTATTTGGTAAAAAAGAAACTGTAAAGAGGAAAAATGACTATTTGGGAAAGGAAATGTCACGAAATACGATGGCGGTCCCACAAGTACCAGGCCTGACCTAGAGATGGCGATAGTTGTTTGAAAAATATCACTGTATTAGAAAGTACACAATCTATAAAGCGTATGTTTCAAGTTTGAAGACGCCACGTTGTTTAGTATTTGTTTGGCAGCCATCGATAGTGAACGTTTTCAGTAAAGTTGTAAAAATGGAGAAAATTGGTCATCGTTACGTGATACAATACTTTTATTTGAAAGCCTC
>JAVIWB010003004.1:0-39877 GCA_031893035.1 Dermolepida albohirtum
TAAAACATTTCAAGAAAATAGCCATGTTTGAAAATCTTTTTAATTTTTAGAATTTTCTATTTCATTTATTTCAAGAATATTTTATTAGTTTCACGCCAAACGGCAAAACATTTCAAGAAAATAGCCATGTTTGAAAATCTTTTTAATTTTTAGAATTTTCTATTTCATTTATTTCAAGAATATTTTATTAGTTTCATGCCAAACGGCAAAACATTTCAAGAAAATAGCCATGTTGCATTTTATTAAAAGATTCAAATAAAATGCATCAAATAATTTATACAATTCAAAAATGTAGGTACGTATTGTCAATGCACGCGAGAAAGTAGGGGAAGTTGTTTGCAATACAAAAGTGGGAGAAAACGAAACTGCCAGTGAGAGATATTCTATCCTCCTTTCTCGCGCGCTTTAACCTAACTGCACTCTTTCCACTTGTGGACAGCGCATATCTAATTCTAGAATGAACAAGTCTGTATATATATATATATATATATATATATATATATATCCAGGATGCCGTGTTTATTCCGCGGACGCGAACTTAAGCACGTGGCCACAAAAAGTGCGAACTGTTCGCGGCACAAACACGTGGAAGAGTAGCCTGGATGGAAGCAGAAGGCGAAGAGGGCTGTTCTCTTACAAACTGTTGCTTTATAAGGAAACGACCCCATAATTGAAGTGGATACTGGTCATGTTTGAATCAACCAATAGCAAACAAGAACAGGCACGCTAAAAAGTGGCGTGCTAAAAAATTAGCATACATTAGAATTGTGATCTTAATTTCAATATACGCATTAAGCAAATTATCTACACAGAATAGTAGACGCGTATTCTGTGCAAAAGAAAGAAAATCGGGATTGGTATTTGAATCGCGAATTGCATTTAGAAATCAATATAACTGAATTGATATCGAATATGAGTCAGTGAAAAGTTGGTAACTTCAAGTACATTCTTGGGTACCTGATTTCGGTTTTCATTGCAGCCTTGACCGTTTGTACGTGACTAACACAAAGGGACTCTGCATCTGGATATATACGAGGACCGGACAAATAATGACAGTATAATAATTTAAGAATTCAAGATCGTATTGTATTTTCAATTAAATATATTAATTTTTAAACGATATAGGAAATTATTATATATAGAGAGTGTAATAGTATATACACACACATTACTCTCATATACTTTCGGGATGACTTTGAAACACGCAGTTCTTTAGATTCTACTAAGAAAGTTATTCATATGTACTATGTATTTATTTAATATTGAGAAATATTTACATGGTACAAAACACACAACATTGCTTTAGTTTCTCTGTGCTTAGAACAACATATTCAAAAGCTTGGTTGTAGAAAATTACTTCTATCTATAACTTCAGATTTAAAAATTAAAAACAAGGTATTAGTATAGGAACTAATACAAATGCTAAAGATTCCTTAGTTGCTGTATTATAAGATAATTTAGGAAATCATCAAATTGGTGGCTTCACTGAGAATTCTAGTTCTTGTCAGTACGTACACATCATTTATATTATACAAAACCTGAAGATATGTTCTGTGGTGTATAGTTTTCAAAGAAGAATGAAAAAGTCGTTTAAAAGTGACGTTCAAATGAAGATAATTTCAAACGAAGGCCACTGCTGAGGAGTTAAGGAGAATTCAGCACTTAATTCTCTTATTTGAAAGTATTGTTCGCTATGTTCTTATGGTAGCTATAAATTATTTTTTAATTACAATAGATGTTTTTAATGGCTATGAGAAACTTAAAATTTAATCAAATGAAAATTAAGAAATTCCTTATATTCGATCGTCGGAGAAGTTTCCTGGAATACACATGAAAATATGATTTTTCTACAAATATTGCCATTTAAGACCCCTTTAAAAATTAAAATTAACTAGTTTGGCATATAGTTTTATGATTAAGGCAAATATATAGTATAATTTTGTCAATTAAATTTCATACAGCTAAGTAGCCTATTTACAAATACTGACACAGGAATATAGGGAAGCACGTAAGGACTTATTGCCAGAAGTGAAATTGCATCCATAACATCATCATATTTTGAACTACGGACATTGAATTATCGAGTTTGGTACTTTGAGACGGCTGTAGAGGATGGTTTGTGAAAGTAGGACTAAATACAAGGTGTTTCAAAAGGAATATACGTATTACAAAGTATTATTTTGTTCAAACTATCGATCGCTGCGCATCGGTTCGCCTATTGTAGAAACGAATACATAATCTAGTTTATTTAATAGCCCCTAGATGTCAGCTGTATTCTGTTTTTCTTGGTAACCGTCATATATTTAAAATGGCTACCCCGCAGCAGAAATCATTTTGTGTTCTCGAGTTTGCGAAGTGGAATTCCGTGATTACAGTGCAAAGACGTTTCAGGTTGAGCTATCAAATTGATCCTCCGAATGGGTGGAACATTCGCAGATGGCATCGACAGTTTGTAGATACAGAATCTGTGTGTAAAACAAAGAGTCCTGGCCGCCCTCGTGTTTCTGAAGAAAATGTTGCACGAGATCAAACTGCTTTCCAACGTAATCCTTCAAAATCAACTCGTCGTGCCAGTCGGGAGATACAACTGTTATGAAGCCGTACAAGTTTGAGTTGTTACAAGCTCTGCGTCCTGATGACAAACGAAAATGTGTGGCATTTTGTAACGAAATTCATGATGCTATTGATAATGATAACACTGCACAACGCATCCTGTTTGGCGATGAAGCGACTTTCCATGTTAGTAGTCTGGGAAACAAACACAATGTTCGAATTTGAGGTCCCACATACAGCTATTGAACATGTACGAGATTCGCCTAAAATCAATGTATTTCGTGCGATATTCCGATCATCCCCTCATCATTCTTCTTTGATGGAAACACGGTTAACGGTCAGCAGTATCTCCCTATGTTACAAAACTAATTGTTTCCGAGGCTGCACGAAGACAACTTCATTTTTCAACAAGACGGGGCACCCTCTCACTGAAGTCGCCAAGTGCGTGAATATCTGAGTGAAACTCTACCGAACCGTTGGATTGGTCGTCAAGGAGCTGGCGACTTAGCATGTCTCAGCTGGGCTCCACGGTCACCGGATTTGACACCCTGTGGGGTTTCGTTAAAGACAACGTTTATGTACCACCACTCCCACAGAACCTGGAAGAGTTGAAGAACCGGATCCGTACTGCCATAACATCAGTGACGAAGGACATGCTTGCCCGAGTGTGGAAGGAATTTGAGTGTCGATGTGATATTGTTCGTGTCTCTGATGGAGGATATATTGAACATCTGTAATCTGAACTTGAGAGGTTCGTATATATGTGTGCAAAGTGTCATATGCGTATATCTTAAAGTTTAATAAATGTATGCATTCAAAATACGTACATTATTTTTGAAACATCCTGTATTTTAAAACTATTTTAAAACAAATTACAAATTTTAAACATATTTCCGTTATCTGAATAACATCAATTACTGCAATTTCTTTTATATCAAAATAATAACTTCTCTAACCTAGTAGTTTCTGAAAATATAATCGAGTATAAAGAAAACGATTTTCAAAATAATATCAATTAAGTATTTAGAACGTGTCGCAATTTGCGACGACCTATATATGGAACACATACGTAGATCGTCTTCTAAGTTTTGCATATAAAACTGGAATAAAACAGTAGATAGCTTTAAAAAACTTCATTGTTTTTCGAAGTATGCTCTAATGGACTTTTGTATGCGTTCAAACCAACTCTGGAAGCAGTTGCTTCACTCGTTTATTGATACAGCCAAAATTGCGTTTTTGAAGGCATCGACTGCTCCTTCTGATGACTGGAACCTGTGACCATACAGTCCGTTATTGATTTTCGGAAAGGTAAAAAATCGTTAGAACTTCGATCCGGACTGTATGGAGGATGGTCCAACAATTCGACGTTTTCCTGCGTTAAAAGTTCAATTGTCTTGCGTTCTGTGTGCGAGCAGGCATTATCTTGGTGGGGGATGATTCGTCGTTCGGAGTTGTTTTTCGAAGCTCAGCGATTATTTGCGGCAAACAAATTGTTGTATACCAATCGGCAGAAACAGTTCTTGATCTTGTAGAGGAATTGATGTTACATGACCTGCTTTCGAGACAAATGTCGCGACTATCTTTCTGAAGATACTTCGAGAATGAATGACTTTTATCGGCTTTTCTTCACATTGGAACTCCCAAACAGACGTCTGGCATTTATTGTCTAGCTCGTATAGGTAAATCTAGGATTTTTCCACTGACAAGTTTTTTGACACCAATTCATTCTAGCTGCACCACCATTGGTATTTGACTAGTGGCGCCCTCTATGTCCCACTATGGAAAACTTAAAATATCCTACGTAAAATATGTTACACGAGAACTAATAGTATGTTATTCCAAAGGTAATGGATCATTTTGCCTCATATAACACATGGATCAATAAGTCCCGAGACTAACCCATAGATGGCGCTCATAGTAAACCAGTAACCACGTCTTTCTAGAGTACTAACCTTTGCTTGAAACGTGTCAAAATTTTAAGTCGATCGGACCAGAAACAGCTGAGTTATCGAGGTTGGAGTAAAGTCGTTTTGTAGTTTGTTTAAACAATGGAAAAAACCGAGTTTCGTGTTCTGATAAAACATTGTTTTTTAATGGGTAAAAACACCACGCAAGCAAAACAATGGATTGAAAAATGTTACCCGGACTCTTGTCCATCAAAAGCAACGATTTGTCGGTGGTTTGCCGAGTTTAAACGTGGTCGTACCGACACAAATGACGCGGAACGCTCGGGTAGACCTGTGGAAGCCGTTACACCGGAAAATGTGAGTGAAGTGACAAAAATTATAATGAAAGATCGTAAAGTGAAGCTCCGTGAGATTGCCGAGATGACACAGATATCATATGGAAGTGTATTTACTATCCTTCATGAAAAATTGAGCATGAAAAAGGTTTTTTCCAAGTGGGTGCCGCGATTGCTTTCGATGGAACAAAAACAGCAACGAGTCGATGATTCAGAAAGCTGTTTATCGCTATTTACTCGCAACAAAAAAGATTTCTTGCGTCGTTACGTGACCATGGACGAAACATGGATACATCACTACACTCCAGAGCCGAAGCGGCAGTCATCTGAGTGGCGCACAGCTGGCGAAAGCCGTCCGAAACGTCCGAAAACGCAGCAGTCAGCTGGCAAAGTCCTGGCGTCAGTTTTTTGGTATACACATGGCGTGATTTTCATTGACTACCTCGAAAAAGGTAAATCGATCAACAGTGATTATTATATTGACTTACTGGTGCGTTTGAAGGAGGAAATCGCAAAAAAACGACCGCACATGCAGAGAAAAAAAGTCCTTTTTCACCAAGACAATGCACCCTGCCACAAGTCGATGAAAACAATGGCAAAATTGAACGAATTGGGTTTTGATCTGCTTCCCCACCCCCCATATTCGCCAGATTTAGCCCCCAGTGACTACTGGCTCTTTGCTGATCTTAAAAAAATGCTCCAGGGAAAAAGATTTGGCTCAAATGAGGAGGTCATCGCTGAAACTGAAGCTTATTTTGAAGCGAAAGATAAATTTTTTTATAAACATGGTATTGAAAAATTGGAAAAGCGTTGGAACCATTGTATCACCCTAAAAGGTGATTATGTTGATGAATAAAAAAAAATTTTGCAAAAAAAATGTTGTTTTCATTGTTAGTCTCGGGACTTATTGATCCATGTGTTAGTTTAATAAATCGTGAATACACAAGTTTTCCGCTTTGGAAATTCGTCTGAAATTGATATTATAGACGTATGTAATACTGTATTGTTCAATTGTTTCAATATATTATATATATATTGTATTACACTTGATGTTTTCGCGGATGTTCGCAAATAATAGAATTAAAGTACTGAACCACTGTTTGCCTTTACGTAATTCAACTTATAGATATGAACGAAATCATTACCATTGGTAATTGAAAACATTTAACCTTAAAAACAAACGAAAAAAAATTGTTTTCGGCGAAAAGGAAACGTAAGGAGATTGAGAGTATATTTATAGTTTACTGAGACTACTTTATGCTATTATCAATAATAAATAATATATGTTTTCTACTACAAATAGATTTTATATTTATTTATTTATTTATTTATTATTACAATTTATAGCCAGTTTATTACCATTTTCAAGAAGAAAATTACAAAATAAAGAAAAAAAATACTGTAGAGTGGTAAATTTACTGATTAGGTTTCATGCTATGTAAAAATTCACTACAAAAGCTATGACCAATAATAGTATAATTAACATACAATTTTCGAATGTAGTCCAAAAAAAATTCTCAAAATTAAATTTCATTTTAATATAAGTTTTAAAAATGAATTAGGTTGTCATACGTGGTAATTTTTCATTCTTTGGCACAGTAAATTTACTTATTAAAAGTAGACCTTGACTGTTACAGTTTTAAGTTTTAAAATTAAGCTAATTTGCAATTCCCGTACTTATACCTATAATCGCTAATTAAATTGTCTCTTATTTGTACCAGATTAAAAAAATGTATATGATTAAAAACCTTAATGAGTTTAAAAAAGTACATCTATTAACGTGCATATCAACTTCATTAATTAAGATTAATGACTAATTCCTATATTTTTTTCCAGGAAAACAAATACAGTGTAATCCGCATATAATGGACTTGAGGGGACAAAGAGATATGGTTCATTATAGCCGAGTGTTCGTCTCATGCGATGAAACGAAAACATACATACTTCCATAATTAAAAAACTGCATTTTATTGCTAAACAGGTACATATATATTTATGCATTAATAAAATTGTACAGCAATATTGTGTGTTAATGTAATATTTTCATGACACAATTAGTACAAGCATATGTATGTACATATGAAAAACATTATTTCTGAAAAAAGTCGGTTATTTTACTTTGTATAGATTTTTTTCTAATATAATTGTTCTGCAAAATAAGTTTAAGTTTATTTAATTTTGAAATCACAATGCTGTTCTCTTGCTGTAGAATATAACGTTGTAGGGTTTGTACGCAGTTAAAAGCCTCTTCTGTAGTTACCTCAGTTTCTTCTGCGATATCATCATTCTCTTCAGTATCCTCAACTTCTTCCTCAAGTCTGTGTCAGATAGTTCTTCTCTTATAGCAACATTATTATCGACATTCACAAAATCGTCAAAATCCTTTAAAACCATTAATTTGTTTATTCTTATCAGCTCTGCCAATGGAAGGGCAACCACTGGGTCTGATTCCATGATAGCAGCTGTTGTTTTTACTATACCGGCATGGCGAAAACAATTATGCAAGGCTTAATAAATTTACAGCTTCCAAAATAGTAATGCTTTTGTTAATGATGGTAGATCCTTCCATAATCTCCATGATTTTCATCAACTATTGTTTTCTGTAAAGTTGTTTCAAACTCCAAATGACACCCTGATCCATGGGCTGTATAACTGATATTACATTAGGTGGTAAGAAATGAAGCTTAATGTTATGAAGTCTGATTTCCGGATGAGCTGGACAATTATCCACTAGCAATAAGATTTTTCGATTTTTTTATGAGCTCTCTGTCCCACTTTTGCAAATAATCTTCAAAAATCAGTGAAGCCATCCAAACTTTCCCATTCCAAGAAAAAGTCCACGGGAAGTCTCTTAACGATTTTGAAACACCGAGGATTTTGAAATTTTCCTGAAACAACAGAGAATGTATTCGTAACACTTGAACTACATTATTGAACAACAAGACCAATCTAAAAATTACAGTGTTACATTTATGAATTCTTGAACTTACCTAAAATGAGTAATTTTCGTTTTTCGGTTCCAGAAGCATTAGCGCAAATCATAGCTGTGATACGTTCTTTGGACATTTCCCTCCCACTACATTTTTCACCTTTTAACTTGTGCGTTTTATCGGACAACATTTTATAAAAGATCCCGGTTTCGTCGGCATTGAATATGTTATCCTCTGAATAGTCATTACTTATCAAAGGCCAAACACGGGTCAGCCAGTCATCTGTTACATTTCTATCCACTGAAGCCGACTCTCCGCATATTTTTCCAAACACAATGTTATGCCTTTTTTAAAGGGGTCAATCCATCCAGAGCTACATGTGAAGTCCTTGCTGATTAATTTTCCAAATTCTTCTGCCTTAATTGACCCACTCAATGGAAAATAGTTTGCCCTTTTTTGTTGAAACCACTTGAATAACATTTCGTCGACCTTAAGATGTGAAGGCAAACGCATTTTTTTCTTTTCGTTGTTAATTTTCCAATCATTTTCAATTTTATCGCGATTCTTCCAAATATTTGACACAGTGGATTTTCTTTTTTCCTCATTTTTAAACACACACTTGCCTGTGAAGTTCCTTTTCCAATATCACTTATTATTTCCTATTTTTCATGTAGCGTAAAAGCCCGTTTCACCCTTTTATCCATATTTTTCAGAAGTTTAGAGACAAATACGACACACCGCATAACATGTACAGAACAACTGCAAGCGTGAGCTCGAATAAAAACTTGTTTGCTTATTGCATCAGAAACTATCATGTTGGGAAATCCCAGGAAAAACTCGCTTATAATAGACATTTCAGTCCACTACAAGCAAGGTTCCATTATAAACGAGTACATCTTGTCCGAGGATTTTACGTGTCTTTAATCCGGGACTTTAAAATTCGTTCATTACATGCGAGTTTTCATTATAAGCGAGTTCATTATAGATGGATTATACTGTAGATGTATTCATAGTGTTTATTGTTATAAAAACGGAATGCTCACTATTTTAATTAACAACACAAAATAAAAAAGAGCTTTCCTGATACCATTTTATTGCATTATTACTGTTTGTATTTATATCCCAACTTGTTCAAAAGCTAAGATATTTTAACTGCATAAAGAAATTATGTACATTACTAAATTACTAAATAAGCATCACAATACTTATTTGCGCATAGAAAGGTAAATGGAATAAAACAATCGTTTCTACTGAAAAAAGTATTTTGCAGGTGAAGACTTGTAAAATTATGCACTTTCACCTATTTGATATAAACGTCTTGTTAAAGAAATGTTCTAACCACTCCTCTCTACTATTGGAGCTTACTATGTCATTTGTTCGACCAATAAGAAAGCAGTGCCTCTCTTTTTAGGAGCTATTTGAACCAGTCGTATATCGAGTAATAATGCGATGGACGTTTTGACCGTTTAGTTCGTTTACCCCTACCTATAGCTGGTTGTTGTAGTTTCACTTAAATAATTACAAATGGTATTTTTCCGAATTTTAGGTTTACTGTCAACATAGTTTAACATGATCTACAAATATTTATTCTTCATAAAAATAGAATTATCGAAAAAGCGTGTCAGCATACACATATGTAAATATACGTATACACTAAAGATATTTGTTTATCAAATATCTACAAACGTGTGTGTCTCCCACGATTTAACGCTAGACAAGAAGATATTAATGTGTCGCAGGAGACTTAATACAGGGTGGGGCAAAAAGCATCATCTGATTTTCTGATTTTCGCTATAGCTTTTGTTTAAAGTAAAAATTCAACTGATTATGATTGTTTGCACTTATAAATTTTGTTTCAATTAATTGTGGAAAATTATGTCCAACAAATGGCCGCAGCCAGCGTTCATGCAAATTTGGGCTCTGTTGATTACATTTTGCACAACTGTGCGCAACATTTGTGGTGTCACATTGTCAATTTCGGGTCCAATGTTGTTCTTTAACTGCTCCAAGGTGCAGGGCTTGTTCGCGTACACCGACTTCAAATATCCCCAGAGGAAGAAGTCCGAGGCAGTTAAATCGGAAGATTTGGCTGTCTAAGGCAAATCACCGAAACGCGAGATTACACGTGCTGGGAAGGCATCCTTCAAAATACGCATTGTGATAGTATGATAAGTGGCTACGTTCTATTGGAACCACATGTCCTCCAAATGCAGATCGTCAACTGCCAATAAACAAAATTCAGTCAGCATGGCTCTATAGCGGTCGCCCTTTACCGTAATAGCGTTACCGTCGGCTTCTTCGAAAAATCAATTACGTTTTCCGAAGTAAGTGCACACTACACGGTAACTTTAAGAGTGTGTAATGGTACATGAATTATGCGTGGATTTTCCGTCCCCCAGAACCGAGAATTTTGCTTATTGACGTGGTCGCCACAAATGGCCGCCTCTTTTGATTACATATTGCATGTGTAATATTTGTGTTGTCACATTGTCAATTTCGGCTCGAATGTTGTTCTTTAACTGCTCCATCTTAGAGGGCGGGGCTGGTTCGCGTACACCGACTTCAAATATTCCTGAATAAGGTTGTATAGTCGCTGAAAAGACAGCTATAAGGAACCAGCATAGACCTTGTTTCAAGAACATTCAAAATCTTTGTAATAGAACCAGAAGCGAAATACTGAAACCAAGTAATACAGTTTCCAACATTCATTCACAAGTAATTCCTTGGGCGACGAAGGATTTTATTTACGCTTTCGTTCGTCTTATTAACTGTTGGCATATGCTCAAGGGTTATTTAGATAGCAAAGATGGTACCTTAGGTAATATAGACAGAGAATTAACTCCAGATTTTAAAAATTGTTATCTTACTTGGGAGAAAAACACTAAGAAATTAGCAGCACATGTGATAAGAATATTTACGAACTTAGATAATAACGTAAGCAATCCTAATGCCGTTACTCACAATAAAATTAAACAATCATTACCACAAGAAACTTGCTTACTGAAAGTCGAGTCTATTAACAGTAAATTAAAAGAAACGATCAAACCAAATAGAAATGTTTCTAATACTTTAAATTCGGATTTTAATGAAAATATACTGTTAACAGAAAGTCCTACTACGCCAAGAGATGATGATTCAGATAATGAAGGTAGAATTTACATGAAACCTGGTAGTTATAATGTACCGAAGAAAAATAATGAATCTCCTAATAGTTCACCTTCCATAGAATTTTTCGATACTGCCCAGAATGTATCGGCACATTATAAGAAGATAGCGAAGAAAAAAGGTGAAAATGGCCAGACCTCGACTAACGATAAAATGTGGCAGGACGCTCAAAGTGCTGTTCCATACCTCATGAATAAGATAAATGCTCCCTCGCAGTCTGAAGTTCATGGTAACGTATTATATAGTTCTATATATCGATAAATAACTACTTTTTCTTCCTTTGTAGATAGAAGTACTGACGATGTGGATGCTCTCAAGTATTTCGTTGATTTAAACACGTTAGATCATCAAGCATCTAATATTCAAAAATGGTTGAATAACAATAATTTTTTCGAACAACAAAATTGCTCTGAGACTCTCGATACTTCAGGAATAACGCCAGGTTCTTCCATGAGTATAGGATATAATGAAAAACCGGTGACAGTTCTTCAAAGATCACATTTGGCTAAAATGGGGTCTTTAGTGGATCAGGACTCAGGACATGAGTTTCTATGGGCAAGCAAAAGGATTTTATAAAAGTAACGGTAACAGAATAGAAGTTCAATCGAGAAGAAGTCCGGGACAGTTAAATTGGAAGATTTAGCTGGCCAAGCCAAATCACCAAAAAACGAGTTGACACGTGCTGGAAAGGCACCCTTCAAAATACGCATTGTGTCGTGTGCAGTATGACAAGTGACCCCGTCCTATTGGAACCACATTCGACTCCTAATATAAGGTCCAATCACTGTTTCCGACGTAAGTGCACACCACACGGTAACTTTGAGAGGGTGTAATGATGCTTTATGAATTATGCGTGGATTTTTCGTTCCCCAGACCCGAGAATTTTGCTTATTCACGTTGCATTAATACCACTGATGAATTATTGCGGGCAAACATTGTCATTTATTAATTATGGCACATTCTTGAGGCGTATATCGATTCATTGTTATTCACTATAAATTTCGCACGTCTCTCTTTCATGAATGTCAAAACCTGATTGACATACGATTCTATTTCCGAAAATGGCAGCACTTTCCAGTAGGGTGATACTTATTGCTCCACCTGTTATTATTGTAAGTTACACTGAGGTTGTACAGGGAACAAAATATTTGTAGTAAATACATTGTGGAATATACACTACAACCTTTATCTTTCAAGCAGGTGTAAGAAAACGGATATAATTTTAGCCAAAAACGTCAAAATTACAACTGGCACTAGTGCTGGGCGAATCGAATCCAAAAACACTCGGTAAGGAAAATCGAGTTATCAATCGATTCTCCTGGAATGATCGAATCCGAATCCAGGATTGTTTCACAGCTCGGTCGCGGAGAACCGATCCAAATCGGTTTTCACGCTGAATTCGAATCCCGAGATACATACATATATACTGCATTGAAACTATGATGGCTCGAGGTGTATAGAGCGCATTGTATTCACCTGAACTTATGTTTTTATATAATATACATACTTATGAATGAACTATTTGATTTTTGGTTGAAAAGGTATTTTACGCATTAACAGATGTTTTAAAATTGATTTCTATGGATTGGAAGGTTTTCAATTTATTGCGGATATCGGAAATATAAAACTAAAATGAATTGGTAGTAGATATACTAAATACTAATTTAGAATACGTATAATATTTAAACAAATATTTTTCTTTATGATCACCTATAATAGGGTTATACGAGGGCCATTCAAATATAAATGCGAAATTACTTTTAATATCTACATAAAACAACGAGTGGTACCTAGTAAATAAAATTGTACGTTAAAATGAACAATAACCATACTTTATAGAAGTGGTACGCAGTTTTATTTATTTCATTGCAATCATTGTCTTACAGTACTTGCAAAAACATAAAGACAACCAATAAAAATATATATAAAATTTCCATTTATTCATTCGTAAAAAGAACACAAAAAAGTCACATTTTCTAAAAATGAAATAAATGAATTCAAATATGTATATCCGAAGATACAATAAAGACAATTATACAGTGTATACAAAAACTAATGTAACTTGCTAATATATCGATTTCTGATAGATGTACAAAAAAGTTTTTTAAATATATCAAGTTATCTGTGCAAGTCAATCCTGTAGATATTTCCAATTTTCTTTAATTTATTAAATTAAAAATACAACCGTGAAGATCGCATGGAGCTGACTGTATTTGCTGCTGTGGCTTGAAAGTAAAATCTTAAAAAAATATTTATATATATTGTATACAAAAATTATTCAAAAAGAAAAGAAAATGATCTTAGATTCTAAAAACGAGATTCATGTCAAGGACGAGCATCCAAATTCGTATTTAAGAAAATTATTTTAATTAAGTTTGTGGCTGATAAACAATTTCGTCGTCCGTTGCAGATTTGGCTTGCTTTTGAAAAAATCCTTTCTGCTGGAACCGACGTTGCTGGAATACATAACTATTTTTCTTGGAGTGCATTTAATTCTGGCAGTAATAACGCGTGGTCTCTCTAAAAATCACAAGGGTTTTTACATCTCTGTAAGTGTGGACGGTCTAAATAGTTTTAAATTATGCTTTCAGAAGAAATTGCGGCACGATATTCAGATTTTTTTAAAAATTTGCTATCAAAATATTGCCAAATTGACGGATGGCTCACACTGTGTTCTTCTGTATCGGTCACAGTTGCCATAGAAGTATTGCTTTCTATTACATCTTCTATCCATTGTTCAACTTGGGACGAATCGTCAAATGCCACATTTTTAAATCTGGGATCTGAAAAGTTTGTAATTGCAGCAAGTTTATTTTGTTCGAAGACTATCAATCTTCTTTCTATTGTGCTTAGCAGTTTGCTTTGAAGGAGTACACCAACTGAAGTTGTTGGTAATTGTTGTGTTACCGTATATATCACGCTTTTAATTAAAGCAATTGTCATCGACAAAGTGGGGAAGCTTTCACCGGATAGTTGCTCCGTAACCTCTTTTAACGGATTTAGTAGTGATGAACAATCCATTAATACAGTCCATTCCATTTCATTTAGTGGGTCTGGTACTCTGGGAAGATCAGTTACAACTTCTGTTAAAATAGTTTTTAATACTATTAACCAGTTTATCATTATAACTGTGGAATTCCTCCGTGTTGGTACATCTTGTTTTAAACGAAGGAGTGATACATTGCATTGCGTCTGTAATAGTCGCAATTTGATGCCAATACACTATGCTCAAAATATGTTACTATGCTACGACACTTTTTAATTATCTACTAAATCACTATTACTTGCTAACGATTCCTTTACCACTAAATTTAATGTATGTGTCACACACGATAAATGGACCTTTTTTAAATATTCATTCACTGCATTCTTAATGTTTGCACCATTATCTGTTACTATCTCCACTAATTTTTCACTGAAGTCCCACTCGTTAAAAATTTCCGCTAGAACAATAGCCAGGTTTCTTCCGGTATGCTGCTCCAAGATTTGTCTAGTATTTAACACCAATGCAAATAATGTGTGATGATTTTGTGTCTGCAGATGTCCATATATCGGTAGTAATTGCAATATAGTTTGATCCTGCAATTAATAGTTTGACCTTGTCGTAAATTGCTCTATACAAGTCGGGTAATATAGTACTACTTAAACATTTACTACTTGGTAGGCTATATTTTGGCTGCAATTTGTTGCAAAAACGTCTAAAACCTTTGTTTTCTACCATGGAGAATGGCTGGTAATCTAACACTATCATCTTGATAAGGCTGTCGTCCGAGACTCTTCTATGCGTTGGTGTTAATCCTGAGGTCGTTGTTAATCCTATATCCGTCACTTCCGTCATTAGCGTGTTTTCGTGTTAGATGCCTGCCCGTATTCATGGTATTGCCAAAATATTTGTTTTGTTGGCACAAACGGCAAGTTACATACCCCTCTTCTTGAAAAAAGTGGTCCCAAATGGAAGAACGTTTTCTTTGGCTAGCCAATATATAACTATTTTTACACAATACTATCCTTTTAAATCCTCTGCAATTGCGTTCGACAGTTAATTTATGAATTTAACAAAAAACAAACCGCCCGGCAATAAAATCGCAAGCAGCCCTAAATAAAGGAACAATGACTGCCCGCAGGCTTTGATATCAATAATCCCGAGGATCAATCATTTCCAAGAATTTAATTCAAACACACAAGAGGAAAATTAAAAAACATATTTAAATGCGGGCTTTTAGGGTATAATATAAATGTAGAGTATTAGGGATGAAAAGTAAATTCAACTAAAGCGGGGATAACTGAAATTGCATGTAAACTAGCAGAAATACAGTATTGAATTTGTCGATAAGGGAATTATATAAAATAGTTTCAATATACGACTAATTTTCTTTTATATAAAATAATTTGTACTGTCCTAAAAAAATCTGTAGCTGTAGAAATATGTTTCCTCTTTCTGCAGCTTAATATTATATAATACATATGCACTGCATAGAAATCAATTTTAAAACATCTGTTAATGCGTAAAACACCTTTTTGATCAAAAATCAAATAGTTCATTCATAAGTATGTATATTATATAAATACATAAGTTCCGGTGAATACAATGCGCTCTATACACCTCGAGCCATCATAGTTTCAATGCAGTATATATGTATGTATCTCGGGATTCGAATTCAGCGTGAAAACCGATTTGGATCGGTTCTCCGCGACCGAGCTGTGAAACAATCCTGATTCGGATTCGATCATTCCAGGAGAATCGATTGATAACTCGATTTTCCTTACCGAGTGTTTTTGGATTCGATTCGCCCAGCCCTAACTGGCACCGTATTAGTGAAGACTCACGCTTTTGTGTTCGTTAATTTTTATTTTTGCATAGATTGCTAACACATCGCGTAAAAAAATTTCATAGTTTAAATTATTTAAACACCAAAAAACGGATAGTCGCCAGGGAACTCCAGAAAAGGGCTACAAAAGTGTGTGTGTATAGTTGCTTAGAATTAATTGAAATTAATCTCAATTAACAGTTAGCAACGGCTTTTTTTTAAATATTGGGCGCTATTGTAATAACTTTATTATAACCACTTTCCACATTAATTTTCATATTCTGTATACGTATACGTATACGTATGCTATTACCAGATAAGTTGTCGAAATAGAAAGAAGTTGCAAAGGGGTTATATATCAACCTTAAGTGATTAAATTAATCAACCACAGGCACCATCAAATTTTCCTTCAAGTATAGATGTATAAAACAAATTAAAATAAAATGTAAAAATAAAAAACGAACTTTAGATATGGCAAAGCAAATATAATATTATCATAATGAATAACATTACAAAATACAGTATGTAATATATTAAAATGTAGATTTAAAAACATAAAAATATAATAATAATAAACAAAATATTGAAGATATACAATAGTCATAAAGTTTAGAAACAAGTATGAACTTTTTCAATATGTGAAGAATACTAAATGTATGGTAAATCGCATTATGAAAACATTTATTAAAAATTTTAAAAACCATTGAACTTTATAAGTAATAAGTAAAACATTTCATTTGCATTTATGGTGCAACGTCGGCTGGAGATTAAATATGATAACTATAATTAATCAGACTGCACCATCAAATTTACCTTCAAGTATAGATATATAAAACAAATTAAAATAAAATGTAAAAATAAAAAACGAACTTTAGATATGGCAAAGCAAATATAATATTATCATAATGAATAACATTACAAAATACAATATGTAATATATTAAAATGTAGATTTAAAAACATAAAAATATAATAATAATAAACAAAATATTGAAGATATACAATAGTCATAAAGTTTAGAAACAAGTATGAATTTTTTCAATATGTGAAGAATACTAAATGTATGGTAAATCGCATTATGAAAACATTTATTAAAAATTTTAAAAGCCATTGAACTTTATAAGTAAAGCATTTCATTTGCATTTATGGTGCAACGTCGGCTGGAGATTAAATATGATAACTATAATTAATCAGACTGCAGTAAAAACAAGAAACACCAAAAAATAAAGTATTGACTATAGAATAACATTCTGTAACTGCAAAGATGAAGAACATTCAGAAAGGACCAATACTCGTAGAGTAGTTATTTCATCGAAAAGTAAAAAATTTCTGAGCTCAATTGTTATCCTTCAAGTAGGTGTAAGAAAACGGATATAGTTTTACCAAAAAACGTTTAGGTATTAATCAAATTCACTTGCGAAAATATGTCTCATTTATTTTCAATATAATATATAATATTTTTTTGTGTTCATTAATTTTTATTTTTTAAATAATACTAGCACTTATTGTAAACAAATATAACATCTTATTCTAACACCAAAAACTGATTATCGCCAGGGAACGCTTGAAAAAAGTTAAAAAGTTTAAAAATTAACGTCAGATTTTTGTGTGTGTACTGTAGCCTGAAGAAGAGAAACCAAGGAACTTGCTGATTGAAGGTAATGTGGTTGGCCACTAATGTTCCCAAAGACAGGTGACAACAGTAAAACTGGATAGATTGTTTAGGATCTTGACGGTGTGTGTTTCTACTGTGAAAGAAAAACGATTATTGGCTATTATTAGAAGGAGTATATAAAGAAAACAACAATTGGGATGGGCAAAACAACTTTGAAATAATTTCCTTTGAAGCACAGATTTTTGATTGACCATTAACTAACTGAGCGCTTTGATTAAGCTCGCATAATTTGACCATCGACTGACTGAACGCTTTGATTAAACTCGCATAATTATGGTTTTGTCTTGTTTCGCTGGGGCAATAATAGGTGATTTAGTGAAAATTTACTAGAATAATGCGAATAGAAGGTAAAAATACACATTCCTAAAAATAAGGTAGTGGGCTTCCGGGCTGGAACCGCGTCACTGGTATAACTGCCGACATTTCGTACCCACTGGTTATAACACATCTTCAGGGCTCAACTACTGCTACTGTCTCTCGCACTGAAACTGAGTTCATACCAGTGACGCGGTACCAACCCGGAATCCCAGAAGAAGATAGTAAGGTAGTGACATTTACAAATGAGATTATTGGTCAACATTTTTTACTTTAATAAGACAACGATTCTATATATTCAACTAGGATATGCTTGCCAGAACAGAAAGCAATAAGAGTTGAGCTAAAAATAATGGAATGGCCCAGTCTAAGCCCTATTTTATCTCCTATTGAGCTTTTGTGGAATGGGCTTGGTCGAAAATCTAAAGTTCAATACCCACGAAATACTGAGCAGCTCTGAGCTTCTTTTTAAGAAACGTGGTTGGAAATTGTGCCCGATTATTTAGGGAAATTAATTAGAAAAAAATCCTAACAATTGCTAAGCCGTAATGAATGTAATAAAAAGACGTATTTATGGAATTAAATTATAAATACTTGTTTCCATTTTTTACTTTTGTATATTCGTAAATTCAATAATTAGTTTTAGTAAAAACACGCATAAGTACATAATTTGGGTGGGCACTGTACATATACATATACTATGTAGAGAATATAAATTTCTATTTTACTCTCAAGAATTGATATACATTTCATGTAATGAATGTTGTAAAAACAAAAGATTCTGACACAACAATAAAAATTAATTAGTTATAAAATTGTAAAAAGTTGATTAAAAATTAAGTAACGTAAGATAAATATAAATTCCATAATCCATTTATCTAATATTATGGTTTATAATTATATATATATTATAAAATAATCTTGCCAAAAGGATCCAATTTTGGGAAAAGGTAACCATCTCCAGCATTAGTGGATCACATTCTCGATATATATACATATTGGTTAGTATAATTAAAGACATTGAATAAACTGCAAACATAAAAGAAGATTATGAAATTAATATTTCCACACATAAACAATATATAGCTTGATTGATGTGATTAAGTTTTGAGATCTAAAGTAAAATATGGAATAAATTTAAAGAATCAGTAGTGCAACTTTTACTATATGTCGTCTGCTCGTATGTCTTGCAATCTGCTTTTTCTTTCTCCAATAAGGAATTTTATCTATAGCCTCTTTTGGCGATTATTTTCTTCACAGTTGTCTAGTTTGTGGCTTCCGAGAGTGGACGATCGACATTTTTCTCACGCCAGGTACCACGATGTGGGAGAGTACCGTCCCTGTGTCTGTAATACCGGTCTGCAAAGTGGGTTGTCACGTAAAAGGGACAGGCTTATACAGTGAGTATTCATAAAAGTCGTCATTTGAAACATGATTTTATGTCCTTATTCAATTTGTCTTGTAAAGTTATTTTATTTTATAGAACTAATAACAATAGTAATAATAATAATTATGATGTTGAAAACGAATTTGTTCCAACACGTCACAACACACACTAGCAAAAGAGAAGGTAGATTTCATTCCCGGATATGAGTGGCAAATGCCCTAAGAGAATTAAAAATTAAACATGGTAGAGTGTTAAAGATTGGAGAAAGTTAAACTATATTTTAATTTGTTACACTTCGCATATATTACTTTCTAAAGTGTTTTAAAATTATTATTTTAATGCCGCGCTTTAATTTTCAAAACCCGTGTATACAACCTTTCGCGTTGCTAACACACATTTCAAGGAGAATTTGACCGTTACATGGTGATTTGTCTGCTTCGCGCCAAAACCCTAATTCCTGGAAATTACTACCTAAGCGAGTGATATTCTAGCTAATGTACGTTTTTTAGGTGCCTTATTACTTAACATTATGATTGCTTTACCATTAATTTTTACCCGATTTAATTAAAACCACGTCTCACAAACTATATCATACGTTAGTATAATTCACCACAAGTCTCTCACTAAAGTCCCATTTGATTATGTTATATTACTGTTGAGATAATTTGATTTATTTTATCCAAAATTATTTCTCTTCTGTCGATCCTATTAGATAAGATAGTAAATTACATTATATTTAGTAGAATATAACATTAAACTGATCCGCTCTACAACAACGATCACTTTCACCTGAGGCTTACCTGATCTCGTTTACCTGCGTTATACTGACGGCAAAACACCTACTGTGAGATATCATTTTAATCGTCTTTCTTTCACGAATCTTCTGATTGAGTTTATTTTAATCAATACCGCGATCCCCTTCGCGTATCGTTAATTATAATCATTCTCTGCAGACCGTACTCTGTGATTGGTGCATTTCTATTTCCTTTCCCACTATTTTTTAACCATCTTACCGTACCCCTCCGGGTAGTATAAAAAACCAGCGACGCGCTAAGCGTGTCCTCTCTCTGCATCTTGCCATCTCGTCGCCTTCATCAACAACTTGTAAGTTCGTGCTTCGCTACGCCATCTTAACCCTTGTACGCCCGTACAGTTTTGATGAGCATTAACCTCGTGTTGCCGCGACCCATCTTCCGGTAATACAGGACACCCACGCTTACAAGATAAGTATCCCTTCGTTCTGTAATTGATTTTTCACTTCTTAATCTTTTACGCGATATTCGTCAACACAGACAAATAAACTCCATGCACGTGGTCTCTGCGAGTACATTAGCGCGCCTTTTCATGTAATTATTAAAGCTAGTGAATTTCTCGTTTTTATTTATAACTGTTACATAAATTTTATTGAGATTAAGACAAATCTGCATTTATTTGTTGCGTGTTGATTTAATAAAGTACTTTAAGGGCATTTTTGCTGTTTTATTTCATGTTGTGCTAACCGTTTATTACAGCTGCGCCTTTATTCACGTAAGTACTATATCATTAGTTGTTTGTTCTTTTGATTCATCTGCATTTATTGCGTCGCCCGAGCTAGCCAAGCGTTCAACACAACGCAGTCGATCGTAATAAATTGGATTACTGTTTTTCGGAGAGTAAAAGTTTTTTCTTCATATTTATCAAACGGTGATAAGCCTTGTCCAGAAGAAGTAACAGATATTCTTGAAAAGCAGATTGCCTTCAAGCAGATTCGCAATAATTGCGTAATAAAAATCGTGAAACGCTTTTCGAAACTTATGATTTAATTATATACTACATGTAACGTTGGTTCATTGTATGTTATGCAGGATGCAATATATCAGATTCAGGATATACGAGGGTGGTCCCAGAAGTAGCCGACCCAACAAAGAAAACACAAAAATTTTGGAAAGAAATATGCATATTTATTTTTCAACATAATCTCCTTTCAGCTCTATACACTTTTCTGAGCGATGTTCAATAAGTTCGATACCCTTTTTGTAATAAGAGCTGTCTTGCCCCTCAAAATAGCCATTAGTTGCCGACATCACTTCTTCATCGTTGGAAAATCTTTGACCACTGAACCATTTTTTCAAGTTTGGGAACAGAAAATAATCCGAGGGGGCTAAATCTGGCGAATAGGATGCATGAGGTAGCAATTCAAACTTTAATTCATTAATTTTGGCCATTGCAATAACGGATTTGTGAGCTGGTGCATTATCTTGATGAAACGACACTTTCTTCGTAGCCAAATGCGGTCGTTTTCGCTTTTTTTCTTCACTCAAGCGTTGCAATAAGTTCGCATAATATTCGCCGTTGATAGTTTCTCCTTTTTCAAGATAGTCAATGAAAATTATTTCTTGCGCATCACAGAAAATCGATGCCATGACCTTGCCTGGAGATGAAACGGTCTACGCCTTTCTTTGAGCCGGTTCTCTCTTTTGAGTTCATTGTTTTGATTGTTCTTTTGCCACGGGTGTGAAGTGATTGACCCATGTTCCATCCATAGTTATGAAACGGCGCAAAAATTCTGCTTTGCTGCTGAGAAACTTCGCTAAACACTCAATTGAAACATCTTCACGACACTGTTTTTGCTCGAGTGTGAGCAAACGCAGCGCTTATCTTGCACACAGCTTCCTCATGTTCAAATTTTCAGATAATATGCGATGTACCGCACTTTTTGAAATGCCTACTATGTCTGGTAGCTCGCACACTTTCAGTCAACGATCATCCGCTGCCGCTTTGTGGATTTGCTTCACCATTTCTGGAGTCGTCACCTCATTTGGTCGACCACTGCGATGCTCGTCTTGGTAGTTGGTACGGCCTCGTTTAAACTCTGCTACCGAATATTTCACTGTTGTAAACGAAGGAGCAGACTCCCCAGAGTAGAATCCAGTTCAGCTTTTATATCGGTTGGGCTGAAGCCTTTCAAATAAAAGTATTGTATCACGTAACGATGACCAATTTTCTACATTTTTACAAATTCACTGAAAACGTTCACTAATGATAGCTGCCAAACAAATACTAAACAACGTGGTGTCTCTATAGTTTGTGTACTTTTTAATACATTTTTCAAACAACTACCGCCATCTCTAGGTTAGGTCGAGTACTTGTGGGACCACCCTCGTAAGCATGTCAGTGTTTTGACAAAAACTGATGTTTCAGTACATATGAATCTTAGCAATTCAATGAACCTGAACGCAGTCGAGACAGTTTACAATATACCAGTGTTTAATTTAAATAAAAACACCGCATTTTAAGTACAGATGCACTTTAATATACGAGGGAGCGTTTTTATATTCGCAGAATGAGCGGGTTGTAGAGGGGTGAGTAGGCGCATTGGGGGCGTGACCTGTGCAGCGACTCATGATTAGTATAAATACGAAGTTTCATTGTTATTAGACAGTTAGTCTTTGAGCTATCGTCAACCAAGTAACATAATCAGGAGTGAAAAGTGAAATATGGAAAAAATCGAATATCGTGCCGTTATAAAGTTCCTTACCAGGCAAGGAAAATCAGTCGCGACCATAATGAATGAGAAGTCATTGGTTTACGGCGACTCTTGTCCAGGAAAAACCATGGTGTACAAGTGGCATATGTTAGTTTATTTAAACAAAGAAGGGAATCCTTTGAAGACGACCCGAGGCCGGGCAGGAGCATTGAGGTGACCACGCCAGCACTTATCCAAAAAGTTGAACAAATTGTACTCGAAGATGCTCGACTAAAGAAGAAACAACTCGCAGAAATGGTTGGAGTATCCGATACAACAATTTTTAAAATCCTACACGATCATCTCGGCATGTCTAAGGTCAGCGCAAGATGGGTGCCGAGAATGCTCACGCCGCCGCAAAAACAACAGCGCGTAGAGTGTTCGCGTGCATTTTTGAACCTCTGTAATGAAGACAAGGATGGTGTATTGAGTGGAATTGTTACTGGAGACGGAACTTGGGTTCATCATTATGAACCTGAGTCCAAACAAGACTCCATGCAGTGGCATAAAAAGGGTACAGCACCTCCCAAGAAATTTAAAGTGTCACAATCAGCTGAGAAACTTATGGCAACGGTATTTTGGAACTCGGAAGGAATATTGTTGATTGATTATAAAGATAAAGGTCGCTTCAATATTAGAGCGACTAAAAGAAGCCATTAAAGAGAAAAGACGGAGAAAATTGACAAAAGGTGTTCTGCTTTTGCACGACAACGCGCCCGTCCACAAGAGCCGCGTTGCGTTAGCTGCCCTGCATAAGGTGGGCTTCGAAATTGTGAATCACCCACCCTGCAGCCCAGACCTGGCCCCGAGTGATTATTACCTGTTTCCGAAAATGAAAAAAGAGCTGCGGGGTAAAAAATTTACTGCCGATGATGAAGTCAAGGAGGCAGTTTCGGCGTATTTTGCAGATAAAGAGAAATCATTTTTTTATGAGGGTATAAATAAATTAATTGAAAGATGTGAAAAATGTATCCGTCTTGCAGGTGAATATATTGAAAAAGAAAAATAATTTGGGTTTTTTATTTCCATCCCTTGTCCCCCATTCCGCGAATATAAAAACGCTCCCTCGTAGAATTTTATACTTACTAATTGTCCCCAAAAATGCTCTTACTCTCATTAGCCTCGTTATATATCTCACTAAAGGTGAGTTTTCATTTTGAAGTATAAGTGATAAAATCCCAACAAATATTTCCTGAAATATTAATAATAATTAATAGAAACATACAATTTAAAAAATATATTATGTTATTATAACAATATAAAATTTTATCACTTAGATCAAACTGCCCTAATACAGAAAACGGTCAACTTGAAAATAAATAACTTGAAGAGAAAGAACTACAATCTACAGCAAATGCAGAAAGCGTTTAAAACAAACATAAAAATAAAGTACGTTGTGCACGCAGAAGATGAATTGCCTATTAAAATGCAATGTATGTACATAATCTGCAATTTAAAGTGAAGAACAACTAATTACTAACTACTAAAACTAAATCGTAGGATATTCCAGGTTGTTCGATAAGTTTTGTCGTTCAATAAGAAAAACACGATTTTATGGCTTGAAATGCTTTTTATTGTTCAATATAATCTCCCTGAACTTCGGTGTGCTTGTCTCAGTGATCTTCTAATTTATGACTTCCATCCCTGAAGTGAGAAGTCGGAAGACTGTCGAAATATGCTTCCACGGTTAATATTACCTCTGCGTTCGACCAAAATCTTTTTCCACGCATGAATTTTTTGAGATGTCAGAACAGTCAGAAGTCAAAATGAGCTAAATCTGGTGAATAGGATGGATGTTGCAACAATTCGTCCTTTATTTCCCTTATTTTTGTCATGGCTTTTTGAGCTGTGTGAGAGGGTGCATTGTCATGATGAAAAATAATTTTCTTCTTCTGTAAACCGGGTCTTTTCTCACTAATTTTTACATGTAGTTGGTTCAAAAGGTTACAATAATAATTTGAGTTTATTGTTTTAGCAGTTTAGAGGCAATTTACGAACAAAATTCCCTTTGCATTCCAAAAAACTAAGGCTAACTCCTTCTTGGCCGATTTGTGGACCCTAACTCGCTTCGGAGCCGATGTATTGGGTTCACACCACCCCCTAGTCATTTGTTTTGATTGAAGATGATAGTGGTAGACCAAAGTCTCGTATATAGTGACGAAACGGTGCACAAAATCGCTTTTATTCTTTCTAAATCGTTTCAATTTTTGCTAAAAGAGTCGCATTCGAATGTACTTTTATATCATTGTTAACGCATTTTGCACACAGCTTTCTAAAACCCAAAACTTCTGCCAAAATATTGTGGTAAGATGCCTAGGGCTTCCACTAAATCTGTCTTGGTTAACTAACGATCTTCCAAAACCATATTCTGCACTTTTTGGACGTCCTTCACGTGGATTATCTTCAAGACTTGTATAATCACGTTTAAATTTAGCAATACATCTACTGTTCCAATTGAAAGTGAAAGGTTAATGAATTTGTTCTTGTATTACATCTTCCAAAAATAAGAATTTTATCACTGCACGATGTTTAATTTTTGCCATTGTGAAAAAATACTGTGATATGTCAACTTTGAACACCTGTAAATATACGAATGAGAAAATATAAAATGAGGAAACTTCATGCGTGTTCATAAGAAAGTGGCACAATTTTTAGAAAAATAAAACTACGACCGTAATAGGACCATTTTTTATCGAACGACAAAATTTAAACAACTTTGTAGCACACAATGGAAAGATGTAAAGAATCTATTGAATGATAAACAGTAAGGTTATAATAGAGTAGTGATTGGAAACATGTTAAAATGTCTAAAGGAATAACTTCTTACATGGTAGAAATGTAAAATAAAATAGAGAAAATATTATAAAACAGAATTTCATTAAATCATTAATGAAATACAAAGTGGATTCAGAAATGAAAAATAGCGCAAGATATTTTCACAATTTGGTAAATAAGTAATCGAAGTGAAAGAAGTAAAAGAAAATCCCGTGGGTTCAGAAAATTTATTTTTTAATTGAATATCGGCATGCGATTATTGCACATTCAATATAATTTCAAAAATTGTGGTAAAATTATTTAATAATTTTAAATTAGTAAAATATTCTTATACATACAGACTTTCGTAATGAAAACTAACTTAATCATTTAGCTATTTAGTCAAATATAAACTTACCAATATTAAATTAAAATAATACAATCTTGAATCAATAGTATGAACAGCACGTTGATATTGTACATTGAAACCTAAAGTAACAAAAAAGTAAAATTATTTAAAAGCATACTTAATACCAATATATTATATTGTATATACACCATTAAATCTAAAACACAAAAACGGAGGGACTAAATTTCAATAATAACCACACCAAGAGAAATTGTTCAGAAAAACACTATTCGACACTCATTACAATATCATACAAGATATAAATATAGACAAAAAATTATCATATCATTGGCTAAAAATGGAAAAATTATTTTCAGAAAGAGCAGTATTTATTTTAGCAATACAAGACGAGGTAATCGCCACAAAGAACTACAGAAAACACATAATTAAAGAATCTTTAGAAAATCACAATTGCACACAATATCATTAATTCAGTGAAACTACAGAACATATAAGAGGAGGGTGCAAACTATTTGCTGATAAGGATTATAAAGAGAAACACAATATTGCGACAAAAAATATATACCAAGACTTTCCAGTCAAACATCATCGCAAGAACTAACACAGTATATTATAGATATGGCCCACAAAACATCCTTAAAAATAATGATTATAGGCTAAGACTAGGCTAGGATAATACACACAGACAGATAAATTATTTGCAATAGGCCAGGCATTACACAAATAAAAGAAAACTTACATAATAGGCATTGCGATACCAAATGATTTAAACATTATATAACAAGAACAAGAACAATTAGTAAAATATACACCACTTGCGATTGAAATAAAAGAGCTTTGGAGTCAAGAAACAGTAATAATAGTACCAATTATAACGTCAGTAATAGGTATTACAACAAAACAATTTCTCCATCATATACAAATTATAGAAATAAGTCCACGTATATACAAACACACAAAAAGCAGTGTTTATAAGAACGACCAACAGCAATAGCTAGAAACGTTCTCAATAAACTATTAAAGATCTCATATACTAATATTTGTCATTTGATCAACAAGATCATAGTTATGATTTGTATGACAACCTTTAAATTGGCATACAAACCATCATAAAACTTGTAGTAAGTACCGTACCATTTTGTGATAGATACAAATAATAAAGTCTTATAATATAATATTAACCGTGTACAGCCTGAGTTCAAACGAACACATACGAGTATGTGAATTGAGTGATAAGTTTTCAGACGTTAAGCTGAGAAAGTGCGAGAAATCTATGCCAAGAAGAAGCTATAATGAATATATTATAACACAACATTGAAAATATTGGGTCTGGGAAAAAGTTCGTGGCGTTTTTCCCGATAGATGGCATTGGTTGCCGATAACTAAAGAACAACAAGTCACAGCGACACCACCGACGGCTCGTTTTTTAGATGACCTTCCGAACGTTAGTTTGAGCGTAGAAACATTGTAATCGGTGCAGTGGTTGGAAAGTTATTCGCACTTGAAAATGGAGAAGAATAATGAGAAATTTCGCTATATTCTGCAATATTATTATGATAAGGGGAAGAACGCTGCGCAGGCTTGTGATAAAATTTGTGCTGTGTACGGTGAAGGTACTTTATCGAAATCTGTTGCGCGGAAATGGTTCGCTCGCTTTCGTTCTGGAAATTTCAATGTGAAATCAATCAATGAAAAATCTGATGAAATTCTTGAAAAAGTCCAACAAGATAAGCATATCAGCAGTGTCGATATTGGCATGGAGCTAGGCATTGACCACAAAACTGTTTTGAACCATTTACACAAAGCTGGTTACAAAAAAAAGCTTGACGTATGGGTTCCTCATGAGTTGAGCGTGAAAAACATGATGGACCGAATTAACATCTGCGATGCGCTGCTGAAACGGAATGAAATCGAGCCGTTTCTGAAACGTTTAATAACCGGAGATGAAAAATGGATTACGTACGATAATCGGAAGCGTAAAAGATCGTGGATAAAGGATGGTGAGCCGTCACAAGCGTTCGCTAAGCCAACATTGACGCCAAAAAAAGTGATGCTGTGTGTATGGTGGGACTGGAGGGGAATCGTCCACTACGAGCTACTTCCAACTGGTCAGACGATTGATTCTCAACTCTACTGTGCACAACTAGAGAGATTACGCCAGGCGATTGAAAGAAAACGGCCCGAATTGATTAATAGGAAAGGTGTTGTCTTCCATCATGACAACGCCCGACCACACACTTCTTTGATGACCCGTCAAAAATTGAGAGAGTTTGGTTGGGAAGTTTTGATGCACCCACCTTACAGTCCGGATATAACACCCTCTGACTATCATCTGTTTCGATCTCTGCAGAACTCTCTCAATGGAATTAAGTTGGTTTCAAAAGAAACCTGTGAAAACTACTTGATTCAGTTTTTCGACCAGAAACCACAGAAGTTTTTCACCGATGGGATCATGGATCTACCAAAAAAATGGCGAAACATTGTCGATAATAATGGAGCATATTCGGTTTAAATGAATTCGTCCACGCGCCATGCGGGGACCAGTTGAATTTTACTGAAAAAACGCCACGAACTTTTTCCCAGACCCAATATATGCAGACAAAGACGTGTGGGAGTGAACGTTTCTTGGTTTTGGCTTAACGCAAATAGATAATAAAATTTTAATTTATATTCTCTCAAATACGGAATATTTTATGTACATATAACGTTGTTATGTACATACATATATATTTTTTTCTATACAACTGTTCGGGAATTAGAATCATTTCTTTTATTTTTTAAATTTAATATTACTTTGTTTGGACTTGCGCTTCTTCTTATTGGAGAGCGGTTAATACGGTGAGGTCGGACAACCGCCGTGCCTCTGCTCAATATATACTGCCTAAACTTTTGTCATTCGTAAAACCTTAGCGTATGTTGTATATTAAATAAAATACCATCTGCCACAGTTTGATTTGACTGACAATCTGACCTTATGGCAATTAAAAATTTTTGAAGTTGAAATGAGAAAAACTGTATAATTAAAAACATTATTCACTATAATTATTATCTTTAACATAATTGTGGTACAAGGTTCATTTGGATCAAAGCACACAGCGAAGTCATTATCCTCGACTTTAAATGGTAGATGAAAAATCAAAAAGAGAATATTTCGTGTTTAAACATTGTATCATCATACTATAAGAAACAAATAAGGACTGAGTGGGAAATCCAATAGAAGAAATATATTAGAACAGTTGCAAATATAATACATACGCACTTATACACCATACGTTGCCAACAAAGGTACCTTATGTATTTGAATACTTATTCGCCTTGTCTATAAAATCCCAATTAAAAGTTGACCATAATTGACCACCTAAACACCTCTATAGAATATGAGTAATGGAAACAGGTATTTTTCATGTAATAATGCATCTATATTACTTATTAAAACCATCTCTTCTTCCCTTGTAAGCTATTAAAAAAATGTGATATATTCTTGGACACTATACAGCCCTTAGTGGCAACTTTCCCTGTTAATGCAAGTTTCTCACTGGCACAAGAAAATAAGCTAAGGCTTACACATATTAGAAAGTTTTCCAATGTTCTTCATTGTCTAATCTATTTGTCTGTAAGTCGTCACGGCGTGAAGTGTGTATCCTTGTTTATTCTAAGTTTCGTTACATATAATTTTCATTTCCGCTTGTTAGGGTCTTATTCGCTTAAATCGACATGTCTGACAGGATTGATAGTCTAAGGTCGAGGTCAAAAAAAATGTCACAAAACTAAAATAAAATAATATAAAATAAAAATTCTCAAATTTTGAGCAATGCACATGAAACCAAAAAGCACCCTGCGTAGATTAACTACAATCTTCCTTTTCCAAAGTACTTTGTCAATTTTATCTGCTTCTGGGTTTCCGGGCTGGAACCGCGTCAATTGTATATCTGCCGACGTTTCGTACCCATTTGTGTGGGACATCTTCAGGGCTAAACTACTGCACTGAAACTGGTGTAAGTCGATGGGGGACGGATTTATATATGTATAATGGGTCATGGGTCAATGGAGCGTTACGGTTGCGGTTGGGTAGCTTGGAGATGCAGGATTGCCAAGCGTTATGTAGGGGGTAGCCAATCATCGCGGTTAAGGTTATTGGGGTGCTTAAAGATTTCTATAGTTTCACGGATTTTGCGACCATAGAAATGGTTAGTGCGGGATAGGATCTTGGTCGAATTAAACTGAATATGGTGTCCGGTTTCCAGCCTATGCTCGGCAAGTGCAGAACCGGCTATGCGTAGCAACCTAGTACAACGCTCATGTGCAGAAACACGAGTGCCGACAGAAGGCTTTGTTTCACCAATATATGCCCTGCCGCATGAACAAGGAATCCTGTACACACCAGGTGATTCTAAAGAAACATGGTCTTTTACGGAAAAAGGGTCAGATAATTTGGAATGGGTTTTGAAGATGGTTTTGATGTTGTTGATGTTGTCAGTGTACCGCAAACCCACACACACTGATCGATATCTCAATGCTATTTTCTCCGAAAACTTTACAATGAATTAAAACCAGTCAGATATGTCTCCTTATTGAAAGAATGTCCAACTTTTCAGATTTTAATTAAACGTATGTATATGATACAATTTTTTAATTTGAATTCATTTTCGTTGCCAAGAACGAGACTCGTTAGGACCAATGTTCATTTTTAAAATTACTAATTCTCACTTTTTTCACTTCATTGAACGAACACGGTGATTTTAAGAAATATGACAAACATTCATCATTCACCAAACACCAAAGTAACAATGAATACGAGAAAATTAAACAGTAAAATGCACAGGAATTTGTAAATTTATTTTAATTAACGAACATTCCACGGCATATATACATAAACAAGCATGTGCTTAATCTGGTTTGTGGACCTTTACGGTCATTGTCTAGAAATTCTACTAGGCTTCCAGACTAGAACCGCGACTCTGAGATTACTACAGCAACAAAAAGACAAACAGCAGCCCTGAGGATGTCTTTTATAAAAGTAGATGAAACGGCGACAACAGGAGCAGCAATGTCAGAGGTGCGGTTATAGGCCGGAAGCCTTAAAGAAGTATGTTTCTTCGAAAAACATTAAGTAACTGACAGAAAGTACCGCCAACAATCATATATCGAAACCGGGCCGTCTCTCCCGGTATTACCCATCTAAAATTTAAATGATTTGGAAAGAACAATTCAAATGTTTACATTTTTTACTTATCTTTATATATACTAATGCAATACTAATGTGTAAATTTATTGGCGTACATGTTTCGTATACAATTTTCTGCTTTGCCTTAAATACTTTTTAATCGGTTTTTAAATGTTTCTGAGACTATTTTATTAAATCAGCCTTTGTGGTGTCATGAATACTACTAATAAGAAATATTTTGTATTCTAACTTATTTAATTTTTATTATAGTTACTTTATTTTCAAGTTCAATTATTTTAATTTGTCATTTATTTAACAGCGAACTATATTTACTACCTATCCAAAATTTTAGACTAACTACATTAAGCCACCTATACCTCTACGAATTTCTTTAAAAGATGCTCTTTGAACGAAGAGAGAATCTGCATTACTTTCAATGAATATATACTCAATATATTTGTTAATTTATTACATGTAATCTATTCTAAGTATCGTTTTCTTCCCATTTCTACTGTTTTTTTTTTGTTTTGTACATGTTCAGAACCTTTGACGTTCATTTCCAGTTAACTAATTTTGTATTGTAACGGAATTGAGCCTGAAATCCTAACAAGCCCAACAAAAATTGACGTTCATACATATTAGTAATCGGCGTCTAATATATATTGCAAATTTCTAGCTTACATGTAGAATCGTTCCGTATCTTGTCACATGAAGGCAATACAGATTGGAGAAAATAACTTTTGTCCATGTTCTTATATATTCGCCCTTAAGAATTTTTCTCAATATTAACCAAATGTTTATAAATATCTAAAACCCAGAAAACTGACATAAATATAATAAACCAACAAACAAACAACTAGTGAAATTTATAAAATAACATAATAATCTCTCAATTAATAGTAACATCAAAATATTAACAATAAGATGTTTCTATCAAAAGAATTATTTTAATTCAAAACAAGTAAATAAATTCATTTGGTTTAAAAACCAATAAAATATGTTATACCATTTACATAAATTATTAATGAATGTAATTAAATTTATCCAGTATAAATTACTAAGAATTATTTTAATTCGAAATAAATAAATAAATTCATTTGGTTTGAAAATCAATGAAATATGTTATACCGTTTCCATAAATTATTTATGAATGTAACTAAATTTATCCAGTATAAATTACTAAGAATTATTTTAATTCCAAATAAATAAATAAATTCATTTGGTTTGAAAATCAATGAAATATGTTATACCGTTTACATAAATTATTTATGAATGTAACTAAATTTATCAATATAAATTACTAAGAATTATTTTAATTCGAAATTAATAAATAAATTCATTTGGTTTGAAAATCAATGAAATATGTTATACCTTTTACATAAATTATTTAGGAATGTAACTAAATTTATCAAGTATAAATTACTATTAGGTGCCGAACTAAGTTCACGCTGTTTTTTTGATGAAAATGCAACTTTATTGTGAAAAAACGGTTACAAATGAATCATTCAAAATATTGCCCATCGCTAGGGACAACTTTTTTCCATCTTTCTAGCAGAGCTCGAATACCGTCACGGTAGAAGTTTTCGTCTTTTGAGGCTATCCACGAATCAAGCCATTTTGAGTTGTCTTCATATGGGCGGAACCGCTGATTATCCAGATCATGTGCCGTCGAACGGAACAGGTAATAATGGGACGACGCAATACATGGCGAATATAGTAGGTGGAGTAGGACCGCCCATTTGAGCGTTTCTAGGTAGGTTTTAACGGGTTTGGCTACGTGAGGCCGAGCGTTGTCATACTGTAGAATCACTTTTTCGTGCTTCTGCTAGTATTGTGGCCGCTTTTCTCGCATTGCTCGGCTCAATCGCATCATTTGAGTTCGAGACCGTTCCCCAGTGATGGTTTCGTTCGGTTTCAACAGCTCATAATAAATAACACTGCCCTGGTCCCACTAAATATACCGCAAAACCTTCGCAGCGTGAATATTCGGCCGAACCGACGACGTAGAAGTATGACCGGCAGTCCCCATGATTTTGTTCTCTTTGGGTTGCTGTAATGAATCCACTTTTCATCACCCGTAACGATGCGATGAAGAAAAACCCTTCCTTTTTTGCCGCTGGAGCAGTTGAGCAAATGTGTATCTGATCATAACATAATTAGATATAATTAGCAAATCATCTTAAGAGCCCGTTACCATCCATAGGTATGTGTCTGCCAATTAATAAAGAATATGAGTATAGTTCCTTATTGGTATTGTTGTTTTACGGCTTCTTCTAATACCGGCATACATAAGTTAAATACCGACGAAACATCGTAGCAGCCAACGTTACTCTTCCGCAGATATTACCGAACGTTCCGACTCTGACGGAATTTCGTCCAGCCGTCCCGTAGCAGGTTCTAAACCACCTGGAATTTGCACCACGACGCGGGATACGTTAAGTAACCTCTAAATTTTCTTTATTATATCTCGACACGTGCAAAAACTCACGGAGTGGGTACATATTAAGAAAAAAAAATCAGGCGTCGACGTTGTAAATTTAATCAGTCTAAGAAAATTGTCATATGGGAAATGTATTAATTCAATAATCCGATTTATGTAGATTTAATCAGACTAAGAAACTTTTCATATGTGTGTAATTTAATTAAATTCGTCATAAAATCGGATAGAATTATAGTAGATTTCTCAATCTGGGCTTGTTTGAAAGGTATTTTTATCACCTTTCAGAATCTGTATTGATATCAATATTTTTTTTTATTTTTAGTAGAGATATTAGGAATTTTTTGTCGAAAAATAGTCTAAAATAAACTTTTAACTCATAAATTCTGAATTTTCTTCGATTTTTTTTTGCAGATTATGAATAATGAATGCTATGAATGAATAATGACGTTACAAAATAATGACGTTTACCAACACTAAACGTTGCCAAGCTTGCTTTTCCTTCTTCCTTAATCGTTCATCGTGCAATGCGCACGCAGTTTGCCAAAATACTTAAATAAAAACTCGGTTATCACAATACCAATATTTTTTTTATTTTTAAATTTAGTGTGACACAATCAAAGAGTGCAGTGATAATATCAAAGTTATTATGGATAATCAAGAACCATCAACATCGTCTGCAGTGTCTTCGCAAATGGAAGCAACAACATCAAGTTTTGACTCTAGATTGACTAACATGCCTCATCAAGATATTGTTGTTTTTGGTTTATCAAGTGATTTAAATGATTTTAGTTTGCCTACTAAATGTGACATTTTAAAATATTATTTTTTTTAAGTGATTGTGCTAAATTTGAAAACAAAATGTTCTCGTATAAAACTTTTACTCCTCACGTAACATATAAATTGATCCAAATTTGGTGTAAATTATATATTGAAATCATTAATAGAAAGAGTGTTTTAAAAAAATTAACTGGTTGGCTTGATAAATACCAGAAACATGTACAACATAGAAACAAAACAGATGAATTTAAAGCATTTGTTGGTTCAATAAACGAATTATTTTATATTGGCAAATGTAATTGCAAATTAAAAACAACAGAATACTCGTGTGGATTGATTCCAGAACATCTAAAAGAATTTATGATGGACCAGCATAATGATAGAAAATTCACAATACCTGAATATACAGAAGACGTTGAAGAAGTAGCTACAACAATATCAACACTTACAACTGGTACCGATGATCCAAGATACGAACTACCTGAATTACACATGGATGAAGATGAAAATGAAGCAACAACAGAAGTTCCAGAAGCAACTGTTCAAATGAGACGAGGTCATTATACTAAAAGATACGATGCCTTAAATGATGTGTGATAGATTCGGTGTTTCAGATAGAGTCGCTTCATGTTTAGCAACAGCTTTATTCGAAGATATAAATTTTAGAGATGTTCATGGTAAGCTTGTTATTATGGATAAATCAAAAGTGGCTGGAGAAAAATTTAAATCTAGAGATGCAGCGCTTCGTACACGACATACAAATTCTTCCATAACTGCATTCTCTTACGATGGTAGAAAAGATGACTCATTAACTATAGAGAAAATTAATGACAAATTTCATACCACTATGGTAAAAGAACGGCATTTAGTTGTTCTGAAAGAGCCCTATAATGAGTTACTTGGATATGTAAATTTGGGTAGTCAAGAAGATGCAAAAACCAAACACACAAAACTGAATGAATTTTTCAACAATAAAACATTAACAGTTGATCAATTAATTGGCATATGCAGTGATGGTGAGCCAGCAAATACTGGAACAGAAAATGGTGTTTTACGATTATTTGAAAAACAGTTAAATAAATAAAAATTCAGAATTTATGAGTTAAATGTTCATTTTAGGCTATTTTTTGACAAAAAATTCCTAATACCTCTACTAAAAATAAAAAAAATATTGGTATCAATACAGATTCTGAAAGGTGATAAAAATACCTTTCAAACAAGCCCAGATTGAGAAATCTACTATAATTCTATCCGATTTTATGACGAATTTAATTAAATTATTCTATGTACATATATATGGAAAAATATCTATTTTGAAATTTTGGGGGGCTCCAAACCCGACTTAGAGCTATGGTCTCTTGAGCAAAATTTCTCAGAATCACCTATAGATTACGTTTTTGCTATACGCTTCATCAAAAAAAAAATTAACCGGCCCTAATGTATATATATATATATATATATATATATATCGGGGTCGCTGAAATTTTAGTGTCATTTAGTTGCTAAGATACTTTTTTTTGTTACATTAGACATCGTTACATTTATATATATTAAATTTTCGTATGTTGCAAGAGAGAGATTATTGAATAAATAGTGGAATTGTTGAATATACACTACCGGTCATATTTATTTGCCCACCCTTAGTTTTAGCCAAAATTATTAAACTATCAAATGTGTTCTGAAAATTTATTTATTGTACCAATACAATAGTGTAAAATAAACATAAAATAGTTACATTTTTCTTATATAAAAACTTTATCATTAATTATTGTTAAATTTTGCTCTCATCAATGTGACCACCTTTATTTTTGATAATTCCGGCACATAACCGCGACATCCTTTCAATTAATTTTTGCAGTGTATCTTCTGTAATTTGTGCCCAGGCTTCTTGAAGTTGTTCCCACAGTACAGTGGTGGATGATAGAGCACGTTCTCGAACCTTCCGGTCCAATTCTTCCCAAAGAAGATCTATTGGGTTCAGATCAGGACTTTGAGTTGGCCATACCATCATAGAGATTTGCCCTTGCTCTTCTAGTTGACGCAAGTAATCGCCACACAATCTAGAAGTGTGTTTCGGATCGTTGTCCTGTTGAAATACAAAATTTTCGCCAAGAATCCTTAGTCCTGAAGGAACAGCGTTATTTTCTAAAATTTCCTTGTAGCCTTCTTTTCTTAGGATTCCCTCAATTTTGACGAGATCGCCTACAGATCTTCCACCAAAACACCCCCAAATCATTACTGAACCTCCTCTATGTTTTACGGTAGGCGCAATACATTCTGGCAGTATTCTTTCTCCTGCAGATCTTCTTACGAATATTCGCCTTTTACTACCGAAAAGTTCAAACTTCGGTTCGTCTGTCCACAACACATTATTGCACTGGTCAATCGTCCAATTCTTATGTTCTTTAGCCCAATTTAGTCGTTTTATCTTGTTTTGCTTTCGTAGTAGCGGTTTTCGCAGAGCAATTATTCCATATAAACCCGCTTGCCTTAACCTTCTCTGTACCGCGGACACACTAATTGGTTTAGCACGCGCTCTATTCATTTCAGCAGCAATTTCTGGTGCTGTTTTTCGTCTATCGCGTCTACTTATCCGAATTAGATGCCGGTCATCTGCAAATGTCGTCGCTTTGCGTCGTCCAGATCTTCTTTTGTTGGAAAATATACCACTTTCTTCAAATTTTTTAACGTTATAATCAACGGTTCTGCGATTTAATCGTAATTCTTTTGCAATTTCGCGATTACTTTTACCGGTACGATGATAAGCAATTATCATAGCACGCACTTCAATAGATAATTCCTTCGTCTTCGGCATTGCATTAAAATATTCACAATAACTCTCTATTTCACTGTTTTCGCAACAAAAGATGAACGATGACCGACATAAAATTTATTTTCCGTTTTGAATAACACATCCTAATATTATAATTAGTTAGTACAATAACACAATATTGGTAATACCTTTCGGAAATGCAGGTAAAACTGTTAATACTGTAGGGATTAGCCTATATAATATTTGTGGTATTTTTCCAATTTATGACACCTTTACGATATATCATAAACAATTTAAGATTTTCGTAGAAATTCATATGGAATTACTTCCACTAATAATATTGTTGAATAATTATAATACAGATTTTTAGAAAGATAATCCGTATCTCAGGAAACACATAAAATTCGGGTGGGCAAATAAATATGACCGGTAGTGTATATACTGGGTTTTTAAATCTACAACTTACCCGTCGTAACTGTGGGGATTCTAGGCAACTCACAGGTCAATAGAGCTACGGCCCGTGAGAAATCAAACGATTAATACATCTGCTATAATTTTGCTCTAGGCGCCTTTTTTTTTGTAATTGAAAACTAAAAACTAAATTTGAACTTGTAAATCACTTCCTCCGCGATAGCTAGAATTACCTAAGCTTTCCCCGGGCGGTCTTTCGCGACTCGCAGCAAATTACTTCTGCGCGAATCAGCACATGGTAATAGGCCAATCCCATATATAGAGTGTAAAGTGAGGTGATGTGGTCTGTGAGTTGACCAATGAAAAACAACCTTATTTAAATAACAGTTTTTAAAGTCAACGATATTAAATCTTATGTATAATAGTATAATTCTATGAAGTAGTATCCCAAGGAACAATTTTTAAATTTCGCGGGTGTTTTAAGTTGCCCAAGGAAAAAATAACTACATCTAAAATTATATTTTATTTTATTACAGCATGAATATTAATAATTAAGGTGTATATTTCAAAATCAAAATTGAATGAATTGAAATCATAGCTAACCTTTATTTTACTACTACCAACTCAAAACTTCCGCGAAATTTAAAAATTGTTCCTTGGGATATTAGTGTATCTATTGTGAAGCTAATAAACCTAGATTAAAAAAGAAAAATAGTGAGAAAGCGTTTATTTGCATTCCTGAAAACCCCACGAAAGAGTCTATTGCAGAATCAATGAAATATGTTATACCATTTACATAAATTATTTATGAATGTAACTAAATTTAATAAGTATAAATTGAAGTTTACTTTTTAAAGTTTTTTTAATCAATAAAATTTGATAAAATTTTTATTTGTAAATTAAAAATTAATTTAAATATATATCAGAACTTACGCCTAAAAAGAACTCGCTGAAAGTCTCAAGCTGATACCACTATGCACAAAGCCACGACTAAAAGTGGGAGCAGTCTTGACCGGAACTTTTCGCGAATTTCAATGTATGTATATTCCAAGTACTCGGTTGGCAACTAAGTCCTTTCGGTTTTTACTGATAGGGAGCGTTGCTTTATTTTTTGTATAACGTATGTTAGTGCTGTACTTTACCGTTTGTCGCGTGATACTAGTCACATTGACGTAACTTCAGAAGCAAGTAGTGCGTGATTTTTATTAAAGCTATTAGTTGTGGGTTAATTTTAAATGGAGTGCAGAAACGAACATTTTCGACATATTTTACTATTTTATTTCCGTAAAGGAAAGAAAGCTGCTGCGGCTCACAAAAAGATATGTGAAGCTTATGGTGCTAATTGCTTAACAGAGCGCACGTGTCAGAATTGGTATAAAAAATTCCGTTCTGGAGATTTTTCCCTCAAAGATGAGCAACGTTCTGGTCGGCCTACTGAAGTTGATGATGACCAAATCAAAGTCATAATTGAAGAGGATCGTCATATAACTATTCGAGAGGTTGCGGAGAGGCGTGTATCGCACACAACAATAGAAAAACATTTAAAATGTCTTGGGCTAGTTAAGAAGCTTGATATTTGGGTACCCCACGAATTGAAAGAAATTCATTTAACACAAAGAATCAACTTTTGCGATATGCACCTTAGACGAAATGAAACCGACCCTTTCTTAAAAAGAATCATCACTGGTGATGAAAAATGGGTCCCGTACAGTAACATAGTTCGAAAACGATCATGGAGCAAACACGATAAACCAGCTCAAACCACATCGAAAGCTGAATTGCATCCAAAAAAGATCATGCTGTCAGTTTGGTTGGACTACAAAGGTGTTGTGTTTTTTGAGCTGCTTCCAAGGAACCAAACGATCAATTCTGATGTTTACTGTCAACAATTAATAAAACTGGATGAAGCAATCAAAGAAAAACGGCCAGAATTGTCAAATCGGAAAGGTGTAGTTTTCCACCAAGATAATGCAAGGCCTCACACATCTTTGGCAACTCGTGGGAAACTATTGGAGTTTGGCTGGGAAGTGATGCCACATACCCCATACAGCCCTGATCTAGCACCATCTGATTACCATTTATTTCGAAGTTTGCAGAATCCTTTGAATGGTAAAACTTTCACAAATGACGATGACCTTCACTCGCACCTGGTTCAGTTTTTTGCTGATAAGGATCAGAAATTTTATGAGCGCGGAATCATGCAGCTGAAAGAAAGATGGCAAAAGGTCATTGAGCAAAATGGAAAATATATAATTGATTAAAAACTATTCTTTGTTTAAAAAAAAAGTGTTTTATTTTATACTACAAAACCGAAAGTACTTAGTTGCCAAACCAATATAATGTATAGTATAATTGTTCCTTTTTCAAATATGTATCTTTTAGACTACTGATGCCTAAATGTCATAATACCTCAATCTATTGTAAAACATCATCATTTTATTAATTTTTCAAATACTTTTAAATCATAAACATAATATAAAATTTCCAACACCTATTTAAATGATTGAAATAGCTATAAACAATAACTAAAATGTCAATGTAAGTAAAATCTTTTATATTTAATAACTAAAAGTACAAAATTTTACTTGTCAAAATTATGATGCTATTCC
>JAVIWB010003005.1:0-40072 GCA_031893035.1 Dermolepida albohirtum
TTAAAAAAGGCCAGTCCATCAACAGCGACTATTATACAGCGTTATTGGACCGTTTGAAGAACGAAATCGCAAAAAAAACGGCCCCATATGAAGAAGAAGGAAGTGCTGTTTCACCAAGACAATGCACCGTGTCACAAACCAATGAAAACAATGGCTAAATTAAGTGAATTGGGTTTCGAATTACTTCCCCATCCACCGTACTCTCCAGATGTGGCCCCAAGCGACTATTTCCTGTTTGCAGACCTCAAGAGAATGCTCGCCGGGAAGAAATTTAGCAGGGATGAGAAGGTGATCGCCGAAACTGAGGCCTATTTCGGCTAAAGACAATTCGTGCTACAAAAATGGTATCGAAAAGTTGGAAGAACGCTATAATCGGTGTATCGCCCTCGAAGGCAACTATGTTGAATAATAAAATCGAATTTTGCCAAAAAACTGTGTTTTACTATGGTAGACCGGGGACTTTTCAGTTCGACTGTTACGTTGGCTACCACATAATTTGACAACTGCGCAAAAAAGGACTCGTGTCGATTGATGCCAAGAAATGCACAGGAAAAAACAATGGCGGTGCTTCAAAGAACATTTATAAAGTCGTCACAGGTGATGAATCTTGGATCTATACATATGAGCCGGATAGTAAACAGCAATCGACTGTGTGGGTATTCCAAGAGAAGCCAAAACTAGCAAAAGTTGTTCACTCTCGAAGCATATCAAAACAAATGGTCGCCTGTTTTTTCGGAAAAAACGATCACGTTGTAACAGTGCCTTTAGAGAGTTGTAGAACGATCAATTCTGAATGGTACACAACTATTTGTTTGCCAAAAGGTTTTGAAGAAATAAGGAAAACAAACCGAAAACGACAGATCATTCTCCACCATGACAATGTGAGCTCTCATATGTCGGTTCAAACAAATGAATATTTTACCGGGTAAAACATTGAATTGATGAGCCATCCACCGGACAGTATCTAGCACTCTGTGATTTCTTTTTGTTCCCATATGTGAAGAATAAACTTCATGGTCAATGGTTTTCTACGCCGGAAAAGGCAGTTGAGGCATTCAAAACTCACATTTTGGAGATACCGCCTTCACAGTGGCAGCAATGCTTTTCGGATTGGTTTAAGCGAATGCAAAAGTGCATTGGTTTTCAAGGAGAATATCTTGAAAAGCAATAAAACTATTTTCGATAATAAAATTTTTTTTTTGTTTGCGGTTCCGGAAATATAAACTCGTATTACTACGTACAAATATTATTCTCCATTTAATTGTTAAGTTATAAATATAATGGAGTGAAAACTGATATTTCTTCTCTTCACATTTTTATAAATAGGTACATAATTAATAAACACCTAAATATACAAAAATAATATTTATTTACAAATTATAACAAAATATAAAAATATATAGATGTATAAACGGTATCGTGTACATTAATTGACTATGCGCATTAGTGAAAACTAGGTTCTAGCTAATAATAGGATGACAGTCCTTGATGTTCATCGTGGTGCTGGACAACAGGTACAAGAATTTTTTTAACTTCGACCTTCTTGTGTTCTACTTGAGGATGAACAGCATGTCCCTTTCTGATGACAACAGCGTTGAATCCATTTTTCTTGTCAGCGGTATATTTCACAACGCGTATAGTTCCGTCAGCTTCTTTCAAGGTGTATTCTCCCTTTACTACATGTCCGTCACGGCTTTCCTTTTGAGATTTGATATCACCAGTATGCTTATCTTCTACTGCGTAATGAAATTCATATTTGGCTGGTCCCTGTATTTTTGATTAGTTAAATATAACTTGATTGATTTAAATAAACTTACGTGTTCCTCCTTTTCGTAATCATCTTCCGCTTCTTGTTTCTCCTCGTGCTTGACGATAACAGGTATGTGCCTAATGAGTGTAGGTGTACCGTAATGTACGTGATGGCCACCTAATCCAGCAGCATCACCGTCATCTTCTCCTAAATGAACGTCGCCTGCGAAATTGGTAGAAATATAGGAGGTTGCATGATGTTTTTGAGGGGCCCCATACGACAAGGCAATAAGAGTTGTGTACACAATTACCTGAAATTTAAAAATAATATTGGTTTTGTTTCAGATATATTAATATGCTACGTACATGGAAAAACATTTTTATTGTGTTATTCTCGTTACAAGGGAAGCTGAAAGACAACTGATAAGAGTGCACTGACGAGTTTACCATTTATATATTCGAGAAAATAACCCTTCACTTCTGTCGAAAATATGTATATGTACTTTTCATTCGACATCAAAATATATAGCAGTTTATTACGTATTTACGCATACAATTATATAATATGCAAACATGTGCGTCAAAATATTATATATTGGATTAAAATTTTTTCGTATTAATAAACATTAATATTTGTATCTGTAGTGAGTAAAGGATTAAGTAATATTTTCTTTCAAAAAGGAGTTAAATGCTATTAAAAATAATATTATTTATGTAAACAATTAGTCTTCTTATCTTATCTTATTTTGCTGATAAAACGTAACAATAATAAATAGTCTGTAAACTTGGAAAGAATAAAAAATGCAGAATACTTCGGCATATTAAAAAGACCATAAAGAAATACGAATGGAAATTGATATGACGTATGTACATATACCCAGCAAATTCAGTAACAATATCACTAACAAGGAAACACCGACAACTAGGAAGTTCAGATGTAACTCTAGAGCCTGAAAGGGCATCTCCGTATAACACATATCTTTCACATTTAAACATTTGTAAATATCTTAGTAGTACGAAATGCACTACAACAACTTTGAATAACATGGCACAAAGCCCAGAGATTATCTGTACACAGGGTTGAATGAGCAGCATTAGAAATAAAATTTCTGAAGCTATAGACGCTCAGGAGTAATTATGCTGTCGTTACTGTCATAGCTCTATATGAGGTTAAAGTATAATTAAGCATTAAAACTTTAACAAAATCTAAATTTAACTATCATATTTGAGAATCTCAACTTCTGTTATATTAGTAGTTTCTCAAAATAGGCCCGGAAAACTCATAGGACAGGTACATTCTGTTACGGTAAAGTGTCTAGTCGGTACACCAGAGCTGTAACGTATTTCTAGAATTTGATGTCCAGTTATACATTTTTAACAACTTGAGTTGAGTTGAAAAAATGATATTGGTGTTATTGGTCGCACAAGGAACCGAACATGGTACGTTCAGATTAATAGATTAGTCTCTAATCCATTAGACCACAGCGGCTATTCAACTTCTCTTATAATAAATAAAAAAATATGCAAGTTGTGTGTTCCTTAACTTCTTGGATAGTTTAGCTTATTTCTTTCAGTAGAGGTAGTAACTTTTTCAATAAAACGCCCACATTAAGCTACAACATAAACAAATTTCAATTAGAATTTACTTATTATGCATAGAGATATGTAAAGTTAAGGATAATGGAAAGCATTTCAGCGACAATAAAAAATAGTACGAGTATATATTTCTTCATGGCGAGAAGAAATTTGAATATCTTCGAATCAATGAAACGGAGTTTTGTTTGTAAAAAGTAGCGGCAAAGGAAATCAATTCGATTTCATTGATATTAATAGTATATTTAGATATATGAATTAACCAGTGTGATATCTTCAATCCACCCCAATATTGACACAGTGGTCTGTCATTACTTTGGATCGTAACGACGACTAGTTCCTTCGTGGTTTTCTTTCAGTCCAATATTAAAAATTTCAGTATTTTCTCTACTTATTTTCTTTTTTTTATAATTTCCTTTTCTTTAAAAAATATTTTTGACGACTTTTTGAAAAAGACTAGGACTGAACTTGTTATGGTCCTGTGCGAAAGGTAGAAAATATTATTTACGTAGGCTTCACAGAGATTGAAAAGTTGTAATTTGTTACCAAGTCTCTAAAAATTGTAATGGAGCTATTGAAAGAGCAATCAAATTTTGTATTTGTCTGCGAAAATCTGAATTGAAAACTTTTCCTTTATTTAGATTGCTTTTGGAGAATCGTCTGTGACGAAATCTATCTGTTTTGATAGCATGAAGAATTGAAAGGTGGTTGGCGAAACTTCGACTTCGACTTTTTCATTGTTTGTTCGAGCTAGGGCTCTGCCCTTTTGCTCTCAATCTTCGTCGTGATTAATCCTCACATTGACGTTTGAGCTACTCCGATATCTAATCGTTTTCGTTTTCGTCGCTGTCTATTTCCATCGCTGGCCTTCTGTATCTTTGATGTGTTTTTGGATAGTCTGTTACGTGTGTAAGTGTCGCGTTTGGGTGTGTTTTCATCGCTTTGTAGAACAAGTTGGAGAAACTGTGGGCTACAATGCGGTCCAGATTGAAACGGTTAAAACAAAATATTGAGCGAAGTATACTTCCATCTCTCGGACAGAAATGAAACTATCCGAAATATGGATGTACAGCAGAAGTATTTACATCGCTTTAAATCATGTTTGGATAAATGATCTATTACTGCGTAAACAACAACGTGTGTATATACACGGCCATTGTTAAGTAATAAAAAAACACTGTCAGCACTGATTACTACGTACTTCGTTCAATTCAAAAACTCATTAGGCAGTCGACGACCAATTCAAGGCGCTGATCGAGTTAAATCCACGGCATAACACACGAGAGATTTCTGAAACGTGGTTGAATAAACGTGATAGACAATCGAAGGAGTTAATCATTATTATTATGGTGTAGATTTTCTTCACACTTCCTCAGTCTAACGCCAGGAAACTTTTCATTCAACCTACATACCCATGGGTTTGAACTCAGTTTTACAGGGTTGATACTGATCTCAATCCAGTTTCTAATGGTTCGCTTATTGTATTGCTCTGTACATTGTTGTTGAAATTGAATGCTACATAGGTGTAGAAACGTTCCAATAAAATTTAACCTCTGAATTTTCTAAAGCTATATGTGGTTTGTATTTGTACTACAGGCCAATTGTCTACTAATTTTTAATGTTTTACAGCTATTATCATGTCGCGCTATGTATTCTGTCTGTGCGAAGTTTGTACATGCGCCTGTGTATGTTTAATTGTTTGTGCGTAAATATTTTCAGTTTTCATCCATTTGTTGGTCGCCTGTTAGTCAATGTGCCTGTCGTACTGGGTAGGAAGTGTTCCATGTTTTGTTTCGTGCTTTTCAGACTTCTATTATATTGCCATTCGTTGTTATACGTTTTTTGGATTAAAATTTATATTACTGAGGATTTATGATGTGATTTTATTGTTTGTTTCTATTGTTTATGAGGTGTTGTTTGTTATAGCCAGAAAACTCATATCTTTTTAGGTTTTTTGTTTATTAATAGTTTTTATTCTTTTATACCAATGAAAGTTCTTCTTTCTTTCTCTATGGGTATGGGATACTATTTTACTGCAAAATTTTGATAACGTGTTGATATTTTGACTATGGCTCTGATGTGTCTATTAAGGGTGCCTAACTCTGTGTCTGATCATTTCATGAGTCTGAATGAGTATAAAAGAAGTGGGGATTGTATATGTGTTAACTGCTTTAGATTTATTTTTCGCATTTAACTCAGCATTACAATTCTTTTATAATTGTAAATTTTTCCTAAATTCGTTTTTTAATTGATGTATGATTAATGAAAAGATTTTGCGTTATGGCACGATTTTCTACATTCTTTCGTGTCGAAGTCTTACAATGGAGTTTATTTGTATATTCTATACTTCATGTTGTGCTGTCTGTTAATTATGAAGCACATAGTACATTTATCCAATCTCAATTTCATTTTTATGTTAGAACTGAAGATATTTATACAGGAGTGAAGTTGTTGGTCTATGTCTGTGTATATTTTTAATCATCTATATATATACATATAGTGTATATACATAGTAGACGATTTATGGATGTTGTGCTTAATATATTTGATAAGAGATATTAAGTGCAATGCAAAATCAGTAGGTATGTGTTTAGGTGTAAGGTTGAACTCATTACATACTTAAAGAATGTTATAAAGGAAGTGTTTTTCTTGTGTGTATATGTTAATAACACGCAAGAGCCACATATTTGATTCAGTATACGCATACGCACATAGGTATTTCTTATCAATATTTATTCTTTATGAATTAATCGGTGTATGCTCAAAAATTCCTGACTGTCTGCGGAGGTTGAAAGGTGAAAGTTGTTTTTCTGTACTATTTTTCGAGGAAATTATTTGTATTGCAATAATTTTATATTAACAACAAGTAACGCGATAATAAAAATATTTTAAATTAATCCATTTTAACCCACATATTATACATTATATAATAAAGTGCGTGTATCCCATAATGAAATTACTGATTTTCATAATATTACACCAAGAATTTCATTCATATATTTTAAACGAAAGTGAAGGGATTCTTTTTCTTGAATGTATAAAAGGTAAGCATAGTCGTGATCATTTATCAGTTCTCGTTTATCACTCTTTACAAGAAGATTAATACAGTAAAAATGTTTCCACAGGTAAATATCGAGTTTTGTTGCCTTTGAAAAAGATCTTTTATTTCTGTTTTAGGCAATTGTGTGCACAACCTTAGCAGTTCTAGTTTATTCGGCTCCTCAAGAACACCATGCAACGTCTTATATTTCTACTAATTTAGCAGGGCATGGTGATTTAGGAGGTGATAATTCAGGATTCAGCGATAATGGTGCAGGACTAGGCGGTCATTATGTACATTACTCTGAATCTTCCGGTAACCTAGGAGGACACGATAGTTTAGTAGGAGATGATGCTGGACTTGGTGGTCATTACGTGCATTATACTGCACCTACAATCATTAAACACGTACCTGTTATCGTCAAACACGAAGAGACAGAGGATCATAAGGAAGAAGAATATGTAAGTACTCAATGTTTTATTTACCGCTACTAAATTATATTAAACAAACTGCGGATTACAGGGACCGGCCAAATATGAATTTCACTATGCAGTAGAAGACAAACATACTGGTGATATCAAATCTCAAAAAGAGAGTCGCGATGGATATGTGGTAAAGGGAGAATACTCATTGAAAGAAGCTGACGGAACTACCCGTGTTGTGAAATATACCGCTGATAAGAAAAGTGGATTCAATGCAGTAGTAATTAGAAAAGGACATGCTGTTCATCCTCAAGTAGAACATAAGAAAGTTGAAGTTAAGAAAATCCTTGTACCTGTACACCATGATGATTATCATGGATTGTTATCCCATTACTAAAATATCTCTCTATCTACATTGCGCGCATTATACTTTAGTTTTTATCGTAAGACATATATTTCTATATTCTGTTGTAAATTGTTATGAATAAATAAGCATTATTTTCGTAATCTTTGCCTTTTTTTATAGAACAGAATCCTCTGTTTTACCCTTTTTTAAAAAGAAAAAAATATAACGTACTTAAACATAATAAACAAAGCAATAACTTAACATAAGACACAGTAGTTCATTTATGCTCGATGTTAAAAAATGGTAAACAAAGTTACGGATGTCCAAGACACACATTACAATAGGTGTAAATCATTTTCGCTCGATTCCTAGCTTCTTTATCACTAGAATTTTTTTATAGTTTTAAGTAATATAAAGTACATTTTCTTCTAATCTTCTTACCATCATTGTTAACTCTTTCAGATAGTCAATGTTATTAACTCTTTCAAGTAAATGATGATAAGAATTCGCAGTTCTTTGTGTTTGCTGTTTTACAGCATCCGTACAAGAACTTGTGCGGATATATTCAACTGTAAAACAGCAAACGCTCTACTTGAGGATGAACAGCATGTCCTTTTCTAGTTACTACTGCATTGAATCCACTTTTCTTATCAGCGGTATATTTCACAACACGGATAGTTCCATCAGCTTCTTTCAATAAGTATTCTCCCTTTACCACATATCCGTCGCGATTCTTTTTTTGAGATTTGATATCACCAGTGTGTTGTCTTCTACTGCATAGCGAAATTCATATTTGGCTGGTCCCTGTATTTCGCAGTTTGTTTAATATAATTTACTAGCGGTAAATAAAACATTGAGTACTTACATGTTCTTCTTCCTTATGTTTCCTCCTTATGTACATTCAATTAAGTTTCCGTTAATTTTTTCCTGAAAGCACGTATTTGAATCTCTGTTTGGATGCATATTTGTACAAGTTCTAGGTATTAACAACAGCAGACCTTTCGAGGTTAGAGTCAAGAAATACCAAGAAATGGTTCGACAAGGGAGAATAGATGAAACCCATCTGTCTCAACGTGCTTGGGAAGAATAACATAGGATTGCATGGAACGAGGCTATCTCGGCAAAAGAAGAATATTGCATTAAACGAAATCACTACAAAACGCGTTGTAGATTCTATAAGTAAGATCAGATGCAGCTCTGTATCTTGATTGCTTATGACGTAATAATTGGGCAATCAACTAACTGATTGAGACAAATGCGCGACTCGTCATTTAGAGAGCAAACGTGTTAGTTTACATTTCTTTGATATAATAGTCTATGTGACGAACTTCTACATACATTTTTCCCAATTATGATTAAAAATTATGTGCCGTCAGCAAATAAAATGAATTTTTATCAAAAATTTTTTAATTCAAATTGTCAGCCAGAATTTGGAGCAGGGCACAGTTGCTGTATTAAATATCACAGATGATATTATTGATTTTGGATAAGAATAAACTGTTTTAATACTATTGGACTAGACCAAGGCATTCGACACAATATTTTATGAAATGGGCTATTTTGGTTTTGATAGAAGCGTAGTGAATTTAGTTGCTAGTTATCTAGTAGTGTATTAAGTTATCGTCTTGATCAACACCTTGTGGTAAAAACAGAGGTGTTTCTCAGGGTTCGATTCTTAGACCAATACTTTTAAACGTTTCTGCGAATAATCTTGACAAGAGTCTAAACTATTGTAAAATAAATGTGGGCTGATGATAGTTATATTACAGTTTTTCTTTTAGTGATAGTGCTGCAGCAGCTGAACAAATTAATTTAGATTTTATTAATCTAAACAAAATATCCTCAATGCATTCTTTAAATTTGCATCTTAGCTAAACAGCGATGATGTGTTTGGCAATAAAAGTGAACGATATAATTTCATAAACTTATTTCATTGGCATTAAATATAGTAAAATTAAGTTGCTAAACATTCTGAACAAGTTCCATCAGCTGTAAACTTATCTTTAATTCGTCATATAGTGAGTCTACTATGTTGATCATTAGGCAATTCTCTTCGAAATCGTGTTTCCACTTCCAATACATTTTAACACGAACTTTTTTTCTAGAAAAGCCTAAATTGCATTTGGCCATTATACCGTTCATTTTGTAACGGAGATAAAATTCAGCGTTTTACCAGCTAATAAATTGTAATTGTAATATTTTTTGTTGCAACACTCTGTATATATTGATTAGCCAGAAAATTTATACAAAAAAATAATTAGGAGAGTTCAGTAAGAATTTACGTAACGAGGAGGTCTATATAACATCATCTCGCCATAGAAACACACTGTTTGAGACAGTCACAATATTTTTAAACTATAATAATATCGATATACCTATATTTATGAAGCGCTATTAAATGAAAGCTTTTATATTGGAAATCTACAGGACACTTTAAGGAAAGCAATCTTTGCAATATTGGAAATCTGTAATGAGGATCTAAGTCTGACAGAATATTACTGTTATTCTTGGGCTCCTCCACTTAGATCTTTAGGTTAAGGTTAACTTTAGATTAAAGTATGTTTTCTTTTAGATTAAAATTCAATATTCCATAGGACAAGGGTAAAGTTTAAAAGCAGAGTAATGTGAGGGGCATTACATATGAACTTCTTGTTGGAGTTTCGACCAATTCTATTTAGTACTGACTTTTGTTTATGAGTATACATATCGTGTATTGATTTAGCGAAATAAAGGTTACTTCTTATTATTATGATTATTATTCTGGCGTAGATTTCTCTCAATTCTTCAGTCTAACGTCCGGAAACTTTTCACTTAATTCACGTATCTATGGATTTGAGCTTGGACTGTTCGTGGCTGTTATTGTATAGTTTATTTATCACAAAACGGTACTTACTACAATTTTTTTGATGTTTTGTATACTTGTTTAAAGGTTTAATCATATAAGGTTGATATATAACCCCTTTCCATATTAATTTTCGTATTCTGTATACGTATTTCAATAACTAAGTTGTCATCATCAGCAGATAATTAAACGGTGTCGCACCTGGAAAACTACGGCCGAAATCCGCCCAAAACAAATTCCGTACACGATTTGTACCGTCGAAAGCCAAAAGGTGTGCGTTTTGGTTTCAGATTTTGCATTATTTTAAATTTATACCAGTGTCTTTGGTAAACTTTTCTATTATTTTCAAAAGCCTTGTATTTGTGCTTTACTTGTGTTTTATATCGTCCATGTAGAATAGATGGTTTATTGTGCGTAATGGGGAGTTTTTATGTTTAATTTTAAATCCGTATATTGTATTATCTAAAATATTTGACAGTGGATTAAGACATAAACGAAAGCGTACTGCAGTAAGGGAATCTCACTAAAATATCCTTTATTAATTTTGATTTTATCTATTATTTCGTGGTTTTGTTTTGTTGTTAAATATATTGACGTTCTCGAGGATTGCATAGCAGTCTGTCGCAGAGAAAACCGAACTTTTTTAAAATAGTAATTCTTAGTGAGGCTATCTATTAAAAAAATATACATCAGTAAAGTATATCTTTCAAAAATATTATGTCATAATGTCATGACATTTGCATCAGTAAAAGCAGAGAAATTGCGCATAAAGTAACTGTATATTTGGTACTGGTCGAAAAATGAATTTTGAACAAAGAACAAAAATCAAGTTCCATTTTAAAATCAGTAAATTGATTATGGAAACGTTTAATTTGATGAAGCGAGTGTATGGTGATGCATGCTTATCATGTACGAGTGTGTATGAGTGGTATGAACTATTTAAACACATGACATCAGACATAAATGACGACCAACTTTCTGGTGCAAAAAATCTGTGATTAAGGAAAATAACATCGAATTTATGCGTAAATTTATCAGAAGTGAGCCGAAATCCTTATTGCGATGCGTGGGAATGGAATTAAATATTTCCGAAGATTCAACTCATCGGATTTTGACACAGTATTTTGAATTCAGCAAGATTTGTGTAAGGTTTGTACCACACAAGTTAACTGAATTCAATATTCTACAGACTTGATTAAAGAGAACAGAGACCAAACGTCAAAACTCTGAATGGAAGCATCCAAGCGAAGAAAGTTGGAGTTTGGAGAAGTCGAAAGTGAAGACAATGTTGATTTGTTTTTATGATTCGAAAGGTATAATGCACAAAAAATTTGTACCAACTAGTCAAACAGTCAATACTGTATATTATTATCTTGGTGTATTCGTCGTGTGCACCTTCAATATCGTGAAAATTATAACTGGCGTTTGCTATATTCTAACTACAAATGGCATTTTAACCATCAACCATTCACCGAATTCACCGGATTTGGTCCCCAGTGATTTCTATATATTCTCCAAACTACATTTGCCGATGAAAGGATAGCGTTATGCTGACGTCGAGGTCATTAAAAAGACGTCGACAGTGATCTTGAAGGACATCTCTAAAGAAGAAGTTAAAAATTCATTTGACATATTAATTAACCATGCAAAACGTTGTATTGAGGCCGAAGTCGACTACTGTGAACAGAATAAACGAATTTTACCAAAATAGTAAGCCTTTGTTTCTATTTTAAAAAAGTTCCGTTTTCTCTAACACAGACTGTGTCCATTAGGCAACTCTATTCTTATCGTCGATGTAACATGTAGGTAAATTTCTTTGTTATTTCTCTTTTTCTGTCATGATTATACTATTATAGTTTGTTCTTTACACCGCTAGCTATGCTTCGTACATTCTTTTTCTTCTTCTGTTAATAATGCGTTTTGTGTTAGATAGTTATTTGTCTTTTGTTGCATTTTGCATATTTGTAGTATAGATAAGCATGTATTCGGTCGGTAGTTTGCTAAATTTTTTGGTTTTAAAAATGTTAAATATTTTAGCAATTTCAATTGGTTTACTACTATTTATTATTATTATTTTTAAAGAAAACCTAAAATTTAATAAATATAAGAACCCATTTAACAGCTTTTGTTCAGGTTGGACCCATGTTTCGGTAACTTCTCATCTCCAGCGTTTGGTTTATCAAGAAAAGTAAAAATAAAATTCTTTCCATTTAATATTAACATATTGGCTGTCTCTGTATAAATGAAAATTCGTAAAAATATTTATACACACAAGAGGAAATAAGGTAGCTATAAGGCGTGTTCGATTATGTGATGTGTGTTCAATTACCATAAGCGCCGTTTATCATAAAACTGTCATTAAAATTAAATTAATTTAACCTACATGTTATACTTTATATAATAATGGATGTATATACATAACTAAATACCACAATTGTGATACCGTATATTACATATTCACACACAAAGTGAAGGGACTATTTTTTTGGGTATATAAAGGCAGGTACGTATAAAATTATTTATCACTTTTCTTTCAATTCTCTTTCCAAGAAGAATAATAAAATAAAAATGTTTTTACAAGTAAATACCAGATTTTGTTTTTCGTTGAAAACAAATTATTTATTTAAATAATTTCAGGCAATTGTGTACGTAACCTTAGTCGCTTTTGCGTACGCAGCGCCTCAAGAACACCATGCAATATCTTACATTTCTACTCATCTAGCAAGTCATGGCGAACTAGGGGGTGATGGTGCAGGACTAGGCAGTTATGGTGGAGAACAAAGCAGTGAAGGCGTAGGTCTAGGCGGTCATTACGTACATTATGCAACACCTACAATCATTAAGCACGTACCTGTTATCGTCAAACATGAAGAGGAAGAGGATCATAAAGAAGAAGAACACGTAAGTACTCAATATTATATGTGTTACTAAAATAGTATTAAATAAACTGTGAAATACAGGGACCAGCCAAATATGAATTTCATTATGCAGTAGAAGATAAGCACACAGGCGATATTAAATCTCATAAGGAAAGCCGTGATGGACATGTAGTAAAGGGAGAATATTCTTTGAAGGAAGCTGACGGAACAATACGTGTCGTGAAATATTCTGCTGACAAGAAAAGTGGATTCAATGCAGTAGTAATTAGGAAAGGACATGCTGTTCATCCCCAAGTAGAACATAAAAAAGTTGAAGTAAAGAAAATACTTATTCCTGTACATCACGGCGATTATCATGGATTCCATTATTAAAAATATCTTTTTCCTTTGTAAATACCATCTGCCTACACTATGAAAATAAGCCTGTATTATACATTTATATATTTTTATATTTTTTATAATCAATTGTTATTAATAAAAATATTATTTTCGTAAGTCCTTTTTTTAATTAAAAAACTCATCTGAATATATGTACTTTTAGTTACAATGCGAAATTTGTTTAATACATTATAAAATATAATAAGGAAGGATAAAATTAACAGAACATGGAAAGTATAAGCCAATGTTTTACATATATAGTACATCGGCACTACAGCATACATATATATGTCAGCTTCTGGTTTTTATTTTAATAAGCTTTTATAACATTTAGTCATCTTTTCAATGGCCGCCCTTTTTTCTTCTTTATTTCTTCTCGTCTTTGCACCTTTGAATCCATTGGACTCCATTCGGCATACCATTTATATTAATTTAGTGCTGACAAGAAGCATGGATATTACGCAGTAGTCATCAGGAAAGGACATGCTGTTCCTCCTCAAGTAGTACATAAAAAGATTGAAGTAAAGAAAATCCTTGATCCTGTACACCATGATGATCATGGATTGTTATCTCGTTATTAAAATGACTTTTATATTTGCAAATTCTACATTGAAAATAGTTCTGGTCTTTAACATATATGTAGATATATATTTTTTATATCTTTTATAATAAATTACTGTTAATAAAAATATTGCTTTCCCAAGTTTATTTTTAATTTAGAATGACTTGTTTTCGTCATATTTTTGAATTTTATACCATCCTAACATTTTTAAAGGGTATAAATATTTAGAAAGTATTTTATTTGTTAGTAATTAGAACTAAAAAATAAATTAAACTTTCTATATATTTCACTACATTTTAGAGCTAACATTGTGGTGCATATTAACATTAATTGTAATACATTGATTACATTTTATAATTGATATTCTAGAAATTTTATTTCCTTCTACAACAGAATGAACAGAAATACAAACGTAAAAACGTTGTCTTGTGAAATGTAGTTTGTTGATAATATAATTCTGTCGGCCATGTTCATATTACTGAAGAGAATTTCTTACATATCTCACTGCCACAGAAGAGGACTTTCATCATCCAAGCTCTTTAATCGATAACAAACTTCCATCGTGATTTGTCAATAATGTGGATGAACTTTTTCGATAATAGTAATCTATGTATTTTAATAATTTAATTTTTAAGTATCCAATTATAAGAATTCAGCAATTTTCAATAATATTTTGACCAATATGTGCAAATTTACACATTTACTGTTAGTGTATCAGGTGTACCGGAAAGTCATTACCGGTTTCTTTTGTAAAAAAACTACATAAGTATCAAGAAAATGGAAAAATTTATTTATTCAAAGTATTGACCATTTGATTCTACACATCTTGCCAATCTTTCAGGCAATTTATGGATGTCGTCCCAAAAAAACTGATTGTCCTTTGAGCAAAATCATTGACTGAGCTATTTTCTAACTTCTTCGAAATTGCAAGGTCAGGAGAGCTCGGCGGGTGCGATATTATATCCCATCCAAGTGCTTTTAACACTTCCCAGATCGGTTTTGCTGTATGAGACGGCGCGTTATCGTACTTTAAAATCACTTTACCCTGTCTTCGGGCCCAGTCTGGACGTTTTTCTATCAATGCATGGTTCAAATTGATAATTTGTTATCGGTTGTGATCAGTATTAACCATTTTTCCATATTTCAACAACTCGTAATACACCACCCCACTCTGGTCCCACTAAACACAGAGCTTTGTCTTGAGAGAAAAACGATTTGACCTTGTAGTCGATGGGTCGGCTTCGCTAGGCGATAACCATGAATTCTTTGGCTTACGGTTTTCGAAATAAATCCATTTTTTATTACTCGTCACTATGCGATGCAGGAATGACTTCAGCTCATGCCTTTGAAGCAGTATTTCACAAATAATTTTTCGATTTTCCACTTGATGTAGCATCCATTTTTCCATCCTTTGGATTTTCCTCATTGCTCGTAATCAGTTGGTAATAGTTTCTTGGGCCACATTTAACGATTCTGCCTATTGTTTTTTAAGTTTAGGTAGGGTCTGCATCCAATAACTCCTGCAGATTCGTATTTTCAAACTTTTTTGGTCTCCCTGAATGTTCTTTGTTTTGCATATCGGAATCAGCACTTTTAAATTGCCGAAACCACGCCTTACATGTTTTTATGGTTAGAGGAAGTTCACCGTAAGTTTCTATAGGCGAACAATGACTTTCAGTGGCTTTATCCTTTTGATTAAATAAGATAAGAAATGCTTGCCACGAATGTACTTTTTCAGGTACGAAACTATGGCTTTGAATCTTGATGTAAGTAGAATAAAATGACATATGTGTCAAATCATAACATTGCATACTTAAGCTTAGCAACATCTGTTAGGAAAACCGGTAGTGACTTTCCAGTATATCTGGTAAGTAAAAAGTTAAGCTTCTGATCTTCTGTAAGTTGTATGTTTAGATTTTTATATTTAATAAACAATGAAATCCAATTGTTTTCGATAATTGCAAATTTTCTTTTAATGTCCGTTTTTTCTGCAGGTATAGTTAGATATATTACATCAGTTTTAACAAAAATCAACATCAGTTAATAATGCAATATAGCAAAATTCTTTCTGCGACATGCCTCGGACATTTCCATTATTAACGGTATACTAACTGTTCTTCATTAAGAGAAATAACGAATCGGGAGATTTATTAGTAAATTTACTTATTTTCTCGTCTGAGAGAAAACAAAATATCGTAAGTTTATTGTATTTTGAAATGTCGATGTTATTGATAAACAAGATTTTAAAATTGAGTCAATTATTCGAAACAACTTTTTACTTGATATTTCTTGAAAATAAAAATTAACAAAGAACTTTCTGTATACATTTTAACTTTTTTAATCTCGCACCATTTCATAAATTTTGTATATGTCTTTATAATTTTGTTTAGATTTAGTTAGCAACAAATAATTTACCATCGTGTTTGTATGATCCATTATTTTAGGAGGCGTTCACGAAATAGTAAAATATTTAAAAATTACTTGCGTTTTATCATAGAATAATTGCTTGCTATAAATTTAAGTTATATTGAAATAAATTAAACCCAGGTTGATTAAATTAAATTTATTAATGCTTTAAATGTAGACGTATCGTAAACTATTATCAAAACTGATATTATGTTATTAGTTGAATTTGATGGAGCCTGTGGTTGATTAACTTAATCACTAAGGTTGATATATAACCCCTTTCCACATTAACTTTTGTAATTCTGTATACGCATTTCGACAACTAAGTTGTCATCATCAGCAGACAATTGCAAAGTGTCTCACCTGGTAAAACAAGGCGAAAAACACCTGTACGAAGAACAAACTCCGTACGCGATCTGTACCGCTAAGAACCAAGATGTACACTGTGTGTTTGTTTCACAAGATTTTTAAAATTATTTTACTTAAAGTAGGATGAACGACATTGAAAAAAAGGGGAACACGGTCACGACCGATAAGTGCTTGCATGTGATTTATTATAGTGTTTCCCCTTCTCTGACATTAAGCAGACAGAAAAGGGTCGATTATAAAGGACCAGTGTCATTGTTATTCACCACATGGCTTGAATTCTTTAAGATGTGCATGCTTTCATACGTGTCTAATTCTCGATAATTATACACGTTCTTTATCAAATGTAAACAATCCATATTAACACTTTGGTTATTTTCTAATACATGTCTCACTATACCCGATTTTTCTGGTCGGTTGAATTTTATGTGCGAAAGGTGTTTTTTATACCGGGTTTCGATCGATCTTTTAGTTTGGCCGATCTATTGTTTACTGCATTCTAAACATTCAATTCGGTAGATTCCCGATTTTTTGTTTTCTTCGATTTTGTCTTTTGCATTTCCTAAAAGCGTTTTAATTGAATTATTGGAGCGAAAACAAACTTGAAACCCGCGCTCTTTAAAAATACTATTTAGATTTTTTGTCATACGATGAAAAGTTAAACAAACAAACTGCTTATCCCGATTGCTCTGTGGTGATAGACATGTGGTGTCACGGATCGTTTTTCTTATGTTGGCCTTTCTAATTAATCCATTGATTATTTCCGAATCAAAACCATTGTATCTCGCGATATTCTTAATGACGTTCAATTCTCTTTCATATCTTATATTTGTTAGTGGGAAATTGATCAAACGATGAATAAGAAAGTTGAATGAAACCATCTTTTGTTGCATGCTATGATTTGCGTCCGCCGTGATGAATCTATTGACATTGGTTTCTTTTCGGAAAATATCAATTTCTATTTTGAGATTATTCCCAATAACTAAGGTATCCAAAAAAGGCAACTTGTCATTGTTTTCTTTTTCTACATAAATTTAATTGTCGGAAATTTTGAATTTAACTGTTTAACGAAATCATTCAAGTTGCATTTATGTGTATTGAAAATCGCGAAAATATCATCGACATACCTGACCCAAATTCTTGGAAAATATTTAGCTTTATTTTTCCGCGGGTTTCAAGTTTGTTTTCGCTCCAATAATTCAATTAAAACGCTTTTAGGAAATGCAAAAGAGAAAATCGAAGAAAACAAAAAATCGGGAATCTACCGAATTGAATGTTGAGAGTGCAGTAAACAATACATCGGCCAAACTAAAAGATCGATCGAAACCCGGTATAAAGAACAGCTTTCGCACATAAAATTCAACCGTCCAGAAAAATCGGGTATAGCGAGACATATATTAGAAAATAACCACAGTGTTAATATGGATTGTTTACATTTGATAAAGAACGTGTATAATTATCGAGAATTAGACACGTATGAAAGCATGCACATCTTAAAGAATTCAAGCCATGTGGTGAATAACAATGACACTGGACCTTTACAATCGACCCTTTTCTGTCTGCTTAATGTCAGAGAAGGAGGAACACTATAATAAATCACATGCAAGCACTTATCGGTCGTGACCGTGTTCCTCTTTTTTTCAATGTCGTTCATCCTAGTTTAAGCAAAATAATTTTACAAATCTTGTGAAACGAACACACATCTTGGTTCTTAGCGGTGCAGATCGCGTACGGAGTTTGTTCTTCGTACAGGTGTTTTTCGCCGTGTTTTACCAGGTGCGACACTTTGCAATTGTCTGCTGATGATGATAACTTAGTTGTCGAAATGCGTATACAGAATTACAAAAGTTAATGTGGAAAGGGGTTATATATCAACCTTAGTGATTAAATTATGTTATTATATAATAATATATTTGAATAATCCCACCTTTTTTAAATATAGTGAATAATTATCATTTCTTGTTTGAATTTTTAATATTACTTAGCCAACAAGTAGTACCTACATAAATGTATTGTTTCTTAGTAAAATTAAGCTCGTTATAAAAAGTATTGTACAAGCTATGTGTGCAAAGATGTTCTGTGTTTATGCTGGAAAGTTATCTTCGCGTAATTAGTTTCTGAATAACTACAATAATAACAAATTACCAACTGAAATTAAAAACTGTTGTATTTACTTATATATCGCAAAAAATGTTTCAATTACTATGTGATACGGTATTCTACAGCATTGACGATTTTCTAAATAACTAACTTATTATTATTACTGTTGGTTTTATTGGCAAATGTTCTACTTAATTTTGTACATACATTCCCTACATTTAAGTTTTTTTATTTATTTCCAAGAGGTAATGGCTGGAAACAATTTTATAAAAACATAAAAAAGATGTTAACAATGTTTGGTCTCTATATGTATGTATGTGGATGTCATGACGGTTAATGAATATTCATATATGCGTTGAATAATTTACGAAATCATTTAGGTACAATACCTTCAATGGATGTGTATTGAAAAATATAGAATATGTTTCTTAGCTTTTCAAGAGAAATTATAAAAAATTATTTAAAATCAGTACATTTTCGCACATATGCTTTATATTATGTAATTACCAATATGTATAAATCCTTTTACGAAAGTGGGGTTTATTTTGTTGGATATATAAAGGTAAGTATGTGCATGGTTAATTATTACTTTTCTTACAACTCTCTTTACAAGAGGAACAACACAATATGTTTTTCCATGTAAATATTGCACTCTGTTTTTCTCTCGAAAATATAATGAAAGCATTCTTTTGTTTTAGGTGATAGTGAGCACAGCATTAGCTGCTCTTTCGTACGCAGCCCCTCAAGAACACCATGCAACATCTTACATTTCTACTCATTTTGCAAGCCACGGTGATTTAGGCAGCGATGGCACAGGACTAGGCAGTTATGGTGGAGAACAAAGCAGTGAAGGCGCAGGTCTAGGCGGTCATTACGTACATTATGCAACACCTACAATTATTAAGCACGTACCTGTTATCGTCAAACATGAAGAGAAAGAGGATCATAAAGAAGAAGAACATGTAAGTACTCAATATTATATTTAGTGTTACTAAATAGTATTATATAAATTGTGAAATACAGGGACCAGCCAAATATGAATTTCATTATGCAGTAAAAGATAAACACACAGGCGATATTAAATCTCAAAAGGAAAGTCGTGATGGACATGTAGTAAAGGGAGAATATACTTTGAAGGAAGCTGACGGAACAATACGTGTTGTGAAATATTCTGCTGACAAGAAAAGTGGTTTCAATGCAGTAGTTATCAGGAAAGGACATTCTGTTCATCCTCAAGTAGAACACAAGAAGGTTGAAGTAAAGAAAATCCTTGTTCCTGTACATCACGGAGATTACCATGGATTTCATTATTAAAATATCTTTTTCCTTTGTAAATACAATCTGCCTCCATTATGAAAATAAGTCTGTATTAAAGATTTATATATTTTTATATTTTTTATAGTGAATTGTTATTAATAAAAATATTATTTTCGTAAGTCTTTGTTTTAATTAAAAAACTGTTGAAATATATGTACTTTTAGTAACAATGTGAAATTTGTCTAATATATTGTAAAATATAATAAGGAAGGATAAAATTAATAGAACATGGAGAATATGGGCTAATGTCTTACATATACATCAGTACTACAGCATATGCCAGCTTTCGGTTTCTGTTTTAATTAACTTTTATAACATATATTTTTTCTCGTCTTCATAGCACCTTTGAATCCATTGGACCCCATTGGGCAGACCATTTATATTAATTTAGTGCTGACAAGAAAAGTGGATTTAACGCAGGAGTCATCAGGAAAGGACATGCTCAAGTAGCACATAAAAAGGTTGAAGTAAAAATCCTTGTTCCTGTACACCATGATGATTATCATGGATTGTTATCTCGTTATTAAAATGCCTTTTACATTCATAAATACCATCTTCCACCTTGAACATAGTTCTGTTCTTTAAAATATATGTGGATATATATTTTTCTATCTTTTATAATAAATTATTGTTAATAAAAATATTGTTTTCCCAAGTTTCTTTTTAATTTAAAATGATTTGCTTTCGTTGTCGTATTTTTGCATTTTATACCATCTTGACACTTTAAAGGGTATAAATATTTGGAAATTGTTTTATTTACTAGAAATTAAGTTTTTATTTAATGTTGATATACTTATTTGCTCATGTTATAAGTAACAGTCAAATTCAATATTTTGCAAAATTAGCAGCACTTAGTCTCAATATGTACAGTACCCGATAAATAAATCAGTTCACTCAATTTTAAAACTTCATCAAAATAGAATCCAAATACATACATCATTTTTGGATATGAATGCGTTACAACTGTTGAGATATATTATCAGTTATTTGGAAAGACAGTAAATATGACACTCGCGTTTCATCATTTGTTGGAAATAATTTAGTTTCGCAAGTCGAAATCAGAAGCCGAAAACGACCTCGATTGTCCTTATATTGTTAGTTCAATTCTACACATATTGCTCATCTTTCAGGTAATTTGTGGATGCCATTCCAAAAAAAAAACTGTTTGTTCTTTGAACAAAACCATTCATCGAGCCATTTCCTAACTTCTTCGAAATTGCAAGGCCAGGAGAACACGACGGGTGCGATATTATGTCCCATCCAAGTGCTTTTAACACTTCCTTGACGGGTTTTGCTGTATTAGATGGCGTGTTATCGTACTCTAAAATCACCTTAACGTGTCTTCGGGCACATTTTGGACGTTTTCTATCAATGCATGGTTCAAATTGATAATTTGTGTCGGTAGCGATAAGTATTAACTGTTTCACCAAGTTTCAATAGTTTGTAATACACCACGCCACTCTGGTCCCACCAAAACTATTTGGCCTTGTAGTCGATGGGTCGGCTTCGGCAGGTAATAACAATGATTTTTTTCTTTAGGGTTTTCGAAATAAATCCATTTTTATCATCCGCCACTATTCGATGCAGAAATGACCTTCCGATCATACCTTTGAAACAACATTTCACAGATGATTTTTTGATTTTACATTTGCCTGTTATTCAATTGATATATCACCTATTTTCACATGTCTTGGAATTTATCCATTGCTAGTAGTCAGTCACTTATTGTTTCTTGGGCCACGTTTAACGTTTCTGCCAGTTATTTTTGTTTGGGTTGGATCTTCATCCAATAACTCTTGCAGTTTCGCACTTTCGAATTTTTGAGATCTACCAGAACGTCCTTTGTCTTGCACGTCGTAATCACTACTTTTGAATTGTCGAAACCACGCCTTACATGTTCTTACCAGCAAACGATGACTTTTAATGGCTTTTTCCTTTTGATTAAATAAGGAAAGTAATGGATGCCGTAAATGTACTTTTTCTGTCATGAAACTCGACATTTTCAAAGAAGTATAAATCTATGACAGTGTTCCTATCCCAAAATTTTACATGTTTGGCTTTTAAGCTTGATGTTAGAGGAATAAAATGACGTATGTGCCTAATCACAACATTACGTACTTAAGCCTAGCGACATCTGTTAGAAAAAACCGGTAGTTGCTTTTTAGTACACCTAGAAAATGAAGAGGGAAGCTTACGATCTTCTGCAACTTGTATTTTTAGATTTTTATATTTAATAAACAATGAAATCCAATTGTTTTCGATAATTGCAAATTTTTTTTATGTGCGCTTTTTCTGCAAGTACAGTTAGAAATGTTAGATCAGTCTTAACAAAATCAACATCAGTTAATAATGATAGCAAAGTTCTTTTTGCGACATGACCCGGTTATTTCCATTGTTAACACTGCTTAAAATTGATTGCAATATATAAAATTTTAATAAATGACGATATACTAACTATTCTTCATTAAGTGAAATAACGAATCAGGAAATTTCTGTCTGAGAAAAAACAAAATGTTGTAAGTTTGTTGTATTTCGGAATGTCGTAAGTTTATTGTATTCCGAAATGTCGATGTTATTGATAAACAATATTTTGGAATTGAGTCAGTTAATTGAAATAACTTTTTACTTGACATATCTTGAAAATATGCTAACAAAGAATTTTCTGTATACAGTTTAACTTTTTTAATCTAGCACTATTCGATAGATTTTGTATGTGTGACTTTACAATTTTCTTTAGAGTTAGTTAGCAACAAATAATTTACAATCGTGTTTGTAAGATAAAATATTTAAAAATTATTTGCGTTTTATCAGAGAATAAGCGCTAGGTGTCAATTTAAGCTATGTCGAAATAATATAAACTCATACTGATTAAATTAAAATTATTAATACTTTAAATGTATACGTATCGTAAGCTAATATCAAAATTGCTATTATCTTATTATATAATAATATATTTTAATAATCCCACCTTTTTTAAATATATTGAATAATTATTATTTGATGTTTGAATTTTTAATATTACTTAGCTAAAAAGTAGTACTTAGATAAATGTATTATTTATTAATAAAATTTTGCTCGTTACGAAAAGTATTATAAAAGCTATATGTACAAAGATATTCTGCATTTATGCTGGAAAGTTTTCTTAGCATACTTACTTTGTGGATAACTATTAACAAATTACCAACTCAAATTAAAAACTGTTGTATTTACTTATATATCGCAAAAAATGTTTCAATTATTATGTGATACGGTATCCTACAGCATTGACGATTTTCTAAATAACTAACTTATTATTATTACTATTGCTTTTATTGGCAAATGTTCTACTTAATTTTGTACATACATTCCTTATACAATACCTTCAATGGATGTGTATTGAAAATTTTAGAATATATTTCTTAATTTCTCAAGGGAGATTGTAAAAAATAATTTAAAATCAGTACATTTTCTCACACATGCTTTACATTATGTAATTGGCAATATGTATAAATCCTTTTAAGAAAGTGGGGTTTATTTTGTTGGGTATATAAAGGTAAGTATGTGTATGGTTAATTATTACTTTTCTTACAACTCTCTTTACAAGAGAAACAACACAGTATGTTTTTCCAAGTAAATATTGCACTCCGTTTTTCTCTCGAAAAGATAATGAAAGTATTCCTTTATTTTAGGTGATCGTGTGCACAACTTTAGCTGCTCTTTCGTACGCAGCCCCTCAAGAACACCATGCAACATCTTACATTTCTACTCATTTGGCAAGTCATGGTGATTTAGGCGGTGATGGTGCAGGACTAGGCAGTTATAGTGCAGGACTAGGCAGTTATGGTGGAGAACAAAACAGTGAAGGCGCACGTCTAGGCGGTCATTACGTACATTATGCAACACCTACAATTATTAAGCACGTACCTGTTATCGTCAAACATGAAGAGGAAGAGGATCATAAAGAAGAAGAACACGTAAGTACTCAATATTATATGTGTTACTAAAATATATTATAAACTGTGAAATACAGGGACCAGCCAAATATGAATTTCATTATGCAGTAGAAGATAAGCACACAGGCGATATTAAATCTCAAAAGGAAAGCCGTGATGGACATGTAGTAAAGGGAGAATATACTTTGAAGGAAGCTGACGGAACAATACGTGTCGTGAAATATTCTGCTGACAAGAAAAGTGGATTTAACGCAGTAGTCATCAGGAAAGGACATGCTCTTCATCCTCAAGTAGAACATAAAAAGGTTGAAGTAAAGAAAATTCTTGTTCCTGTACATCACGGAGATTATCATGGATTCCATTATTAAAATATCTTTTTCCTTTGTAAATACCATCTGCCTCCACTATGAAAACAAGTCTGTATTATATATTTATATATTTCTATATTTTTTATAATGAATTGTTATTAAAAAAATATTATTTTCATAAGTCCTTGTTTTAATTAAAAAACTCTGCTGAAATATATGTACTTTTAGTAACAATGTGAAATTTGTTTAATACATTATAAAATATAATAAGAAATGATAAAATTAATAGAACATGGAGAATATGAGCTAATGTTTTAGATATACATCGGCACTACAGCATATGCCAGCTTTCGGTTTCTGTTTTAATTAATTTTTATAACATATATTTTTTCTCGTCTTCATAACACCTTTGAATCCATTGGACCCCATTCGGCAGACCATTTATATTAATTTACTACTGACAAGAAAAGTGGATTTAACCCAGTACTCAGGAAAGGAAATGCTATTCATCCTTAAATAGTTCATAAAAAGGTTTTTGTAAATAAATCCTTGTTCCTGTACACCATAATGATTATCATGGATTGTTATCTCGTTATTAAAATGCCTTTTACATTCGCAAATACCATCTTCCACCTTGAACATAGTTGTGTTCTTTAACATATGTATATGTAGATATATATATTTTTTATTTTTTATAATAAATTATTGTTAATAAGAATATTGTTTTCCCAAGTGTCTTTTTAATTTGCAATATATTTGCTTTCGTTGTCGTATTTTTGCGTTTTATACCATCTTAGCACTTTAAAGGGTATAAATATTTGAAACTGTTTTATTTGTTAGAAATTAGGTTTTTATTTAAACGAAAGAAAAGGGGAATTTTGAATTTTTTTGGAAAGTATTTATTTATTCATCAATATCTATTTTGTCCCCTTCAAAGTAATCCCCCTCAGATATAATGCACTTATGCCAGCGCTTCTTCCAATCCTCGAAGCACTTCTGAAATGCGCTTTTCGATATGGCTATCAGCTCGTTCTTCGATTCTGACTTTATCTCATCTATTGTGGCAAAACGCTTTCGTTTTATTGGTCTCTTCAGTTTTAGGAATAGGAAAAAGTCACAGGGAGCCAAATCTGGTGAATAAGGTGGTTGAGGCATGATTAGGGTGTTGTTTTTGGTCAAAAAATCACGAACAAGCATTGTTGTGTAAGCTAGTGCATTATCGTGATGCATCCATGATTTTTTTTTCCACAATTCCGATCGTTTGAGCCATATTGCTTCACGCAAACGTTACATAACTTCCTTGTAGTATTCTTTATTAACCGTACGACCTGTTGCCAAGAACTCATGATGCACCACGCCATTGTAATCGAAGAAAATAATGAGCAAAACCTTCACGTTTGATCGAACTTGGCGTGCACTTTCTCGGCCTTCTGTAAAGCGCTTGTACCACTTATAAACATTTTTTTGAGACAAAGTGGATTCGCCGAATGCCACAGTCAGCATTTCAAGTGCCTCGGAGCACTTTATTCCATTTCTAACGCAAAATTTAATACACATTCTTTGATCCATTTTTTTCAAAAGTCAAAAATCGAAGAACACACACAAACGTGACTAAGCTTTTCAGTTGTCAACAACAAACTACTAATCCAAATTGGCTGATAATGCCAACATATGACTAACACATGTGTACCAACATAACAAAAAATAAACAAATTTTCGATAATCGAATGTACACAGCGCGCGAAAATTCAAAATTCACCTTTTCTTTTGAACAAACCTCGTACTTATTTGCTCGTGTGATTAGTAACGGTCAAAATTCAATATTTGGCAAAATTAGCAGTACCTAGTCTCAATATGTGCAGTACCCGAGAAATAAATTAGTTCACTCTACAATTTTAAAACTTCATAAAAAAAAAACCCAAATACATACATCATTTTTGGATATGAATGCGTTACAACTGTTGAGATATATTATCAGTTATTTGGAAAGACAGTAAATATGACACTTGCGTTTAATCATTTGTAGGAAAAAATCTAGTTTCGCAAGTCGAAATCTGAAGCTGAAAACGACCTCGATTGTCCTTATATTATTAGTTTAATTCTACACATATTGCTAATATTTCAGGTAATTTGTGGATGCCATTCCAAAGAAACTGTTTGTTCTTTGAGCAAAACCATTCATCGAGCCATTTTCTAACTTCTTTGAAATTGCAAGGCCAGGAGAACACAACGGGTGCGATATTATGTCCCATCCAAGTGCTTTTAACACTTCCTTGACGGGTTTTGCTGTATTAGATGGCGCGTTATCGTACTCTAAAATCACCTTAACGTGTGTTCGGACACATTTTGGACGTTTTCTATCAATGCATGGTTCAAATTGATAGTTTGTGTCGGTAGCGATCAGTCTTAACTGTTTCACCAGGTTTCAATAGTTTGTAATACACCACGCCACTCTGGTCCCACCAAAACTATTTGGCCTTGTGGTCGATGGGTCGGCTTCGGCAGGTAATAACAATGATTTTTTTCTTTAGGGTTTTCGAAATAAATCCATTTTTATCATCCGCCACTATTCGATGCAGAAATGACCTTCCGATCATACCTTTGAAACAACATTTCACAGATGATTTTTTGATTTTCCATTTGCCTGTTATTCAATTGATATATCACCCATTTTCACATGTCTTGGATTTTATCCATTGCTAGTAGTCAGTCACTTATTGTTTCTTGGGCCACGTTTAACGTTTCTGCCAGTTATTTTTGTTTGGGTTGGATCTTCATCCAATAACTCTTGCAGTTTCGCACCTTCGAATTTTTGAGATCTACCAGAACGTTCTTTGTCTTGCACGTCGTAATCACAGAAACCACGCCTTACATGTTCTTACCAGCAAACGATATGGCTTTTTCCTTTTGATTAAATAAGGAAAGTAATTCGTAAATGTACTTTTTCTGTCATGAAAGACATTTTCAAAGAAGTATAAATCTATGACAGTGTTCCTATCCCAAAATTTTACATGTTTGGCTTTGAAGCTTGATGTTAGAAGAATAAAATGACGTATGTGCTTAATCACAACATTACGTACTTAAGCCTAGCGACATCTGTTAGAAAAAACCGGTAGTTGCTTTTTAGTACACCTAGAAAATGAACAGGGAAGCTTACGATCTCCTGCAACTTGTATTTTTAGATTTTTATATTTAATAAACAATGAAATCCAATTGTTTTCGATAATTGCAAATATTTTTTTTATGTGCGCTTTTTCTGCAAGTATAGTTAGAAATATTAGATCAGTCTTAACAAAATCAACATCAGTTAATAATGATAGCAAAGTTCTTTTTGCGACATGACTCGGTTATTTCCATTGTTAACACTGCTCAAAATTGATTGCAATACATAAAATTTTAATAAATGACGATATACTAACTATTGTTTATTTTCTTGTCTGAGAAAAAAAGAAAATGTTGTAAGTTTGTTGTATTTCGGAATGTCGTAAGTTTATTGTATTCCGAAATGTCGATGTTATTGATAAACAAGATTTTGGAATTGAGTCAGTTAATTGAAATAACTTTTTACTTGACATATCTTGAAAATATGCTAACAAAGAATTTTCTGTATACATTTTAACTTTTTTAATCTAGCATTATTCGATAGATTTTGTATGTGTGACTTTACAATTTTCTTTAGAGTTAGTTAGCAACAAATAATTTACAATCGTGTTTGTAAGATAAAATATTTAAAAATTATTTGCGTTTTATCAGAGAATAAGCGCTAGGTGTCAATTGAAGCTATGTCGAAATAATGTGAACTCATACTGATTAAATTAAATTTATTAATACTTTAAATGTATACGTATCGTAAGCTAATATCAAAATTGCTATTATCTTATTATATAATAATATATTTTAATAATCCCACCTTTTTAAAATATATTGAATAATTATCATTTGATGTACGAATTTTTAATATTACTTAGCTAAAAAGTAGTACTTAGATAAATGTATTATTTATTAATAAAATTTTGCTCGTTACGGAAAGTATTATAAAAGCTATGTGTACAAAGATATTCTGCATTTATGCTGGAAAGTTTTCTTAGCATACTTACTTTGTGGATAACTATTAACAAATTACCAACTCAAATTAAAAACTGTTGTATTTACTTATATATTGCAAAAAATGTTTCAATTACTATGTGATACGGTATCCTACAGCATTGACGATTTTCTAAATAACCTTTTACATTCGCAAATACCATCTTCCACCTTGAACATAGTTGTGTTCTTTAACATATGTATATGTAGATATATATTTTTTTATCTTTTATAATAAATTGTTGTTAATAAAAAATATTATTTTTATAAGCTTCTTTTTAATTTAAAATGATTTATTTTCGTTGCCGTACTTTCGCATTTTATACCAACACTTTAATATGTATATTTAATATAATGTATATATTAGGAAAGTTTTTGTTTCTTAGAAATCATACTTTCATTTAATTTGATGTACTTATTTGCTCGTGTTAGAAGTAACAGTCAAAATTCAATATTTTGCAAAATTAGCAGCATTTTCTCAATATGTACAGTACAGAATAAATAAAATAGCCAACCCTACAATTTTAAAGTTGTAACGAAGTAAAATCCAAGTACATACATAAAATTTAAAATGTTTATTTCTGTATTACATGTGCTAGTATAGATTAGAGGATATGCTTGTTCCAATATTTTGTCAAATCCCCATTAGTTCGATTGACGGCTTGAATTCGCTTCGGCATGCTGTCAATACAGGCTCTCATAGCATCCTGCAACCTAGCCTCTTTCATATTTTCTTTCAAAACGCTTAAATTGAATTTAAGAGAACTCAAAACATTTTCGAGGTCGTCTTGACGTTCTGTGAGTTACCAGGCTAGGGCAATATTGGCATACTGAAATCACGAAAAACACTTTGGGCAGATTTCTGTGTATGGTACTGTGTCCCATCTTACATAAACTTCAAAGGATATTCCTCTGCATCTAGTGAAGTAATAAAGGGTACCAGAACAGGTTCTATTAGATTTTTGTATTAATACTGGTTTATTGTTAATTGTACAAAGTACAGAGGTCCTGTTCCGGCTCTAGTAATGTATGACTATACATACTAATGCATGCCATCACAGCGGGGGTATGTTTAATACTTTGCATTACATATTTTTTTGTATAACGTTCCCAAGGTGTTCATCTTACAAATTTGTTAGAATCTATAACCGCTTCGATTGGTGACTCGTCATTGAATATGACTTGTCATTGAGAAATTAACAACAGTAACTAACACGTAATATAAGAAAACACTTTTAAAATGTTTGCGACTTAACTTTATACAAAGATCTTTCTTCATTCTTCAATAATGAATATTAATGCATGACCCACTGCAGACACTTTTTCATCATTGTTTCAGTTAAATGTGTTTTTTTCCTAGGTTGGCGACATTTTAATCCAGCAGTACATAATCGAGTTCGCAAAGTCCGCTCTTGATACCTTTATATTAAAGAACAATTCTGAAGGAAGCTTCTCTGCATTTCAAAGCAATGTTAATATTTTTTCTGTCCTCTCTTTCGGCGGCTTTGCGCAGTCGATGACAATGTTGCCAACTGTTTGATATTAAGAGCAAATTCTTTTTGCAATTATTCCCATTATTCGGCGTGAAATTTTTACTTTTCAAGCAATCTTATTGTGAGAATACAAAACAATTCCTAATAGTTTCTATTGTAATTTTTTCACTGTTTTTAATATCTTTCGTCTTGCTCATGGTGTATAAATTCGTTATAAAAATGTAAAGTTTTAACAATTTTGAAAAAAATTTTGCTTTATAAACGCATTATACCACCCCTTCGCCTTGCTAGAATTTACAGAGTTTAGGTAAATATTATGAGTTTAGTAAGGGATTAGCGACCCGAAAACTTAATTTACCTTTGCGGGAGTGTACAATAATATGTACTTTAATATATTATTCATCATAACTTAGACAAGGTCTAATATAATTACCAGATGCTGTACATACATTCACTTCATGGTAAGCAATGAAACTAATGAAGACTCATCTTTGCGTTGAATGATTTGTTTTTTAATGCGGCAGCTAAATATATTGAGTGACAAAAAAATACAATCCTGTAAAAGAAAATATTTTTAAATCAAATTTTGTGCAAATGTTTTTTTGGTTCAGAATAGTAAATATTAAAAACGCATCAGGAAAGCAATAAATTTTTGTATCGTTTCTTGCCGAACACTAAAGAAAGAATTAATTTTTCCCATATTTTGGATCAGTCTAGTTTAGTTATTCCATTGTAACAATCTACAGTTATGAATTAAACATTAAAATGCCAAGAGTTCGAAGAATTATCCCTAGCTAAGTAATTTTGGAAGTGATCGTATCATCAGACTATATGAGGTGAGTACTGTATTTCATGAAATTGTTAAACTGATGCAAAAAGATATTGCTACAGTTATTTGTTGTTAATGAGATTGGTCTAATAAGGGTTTCAATATTGTAGAAGAGGCTCGGGATGACCTAGAAAAATCACCAAGCGAAATCACGTTTAGGTATCGGTATAATCTTCAAGGTCTGTGGGAAATACTTTTTGGCAGAGATGGCCATAGAATAATAATGTGTTCCATATATCGCCGTATTGAATCGTTTGGAGTGATTTCCTACCATCCAAGACTAGTACTGTTTCTCACTAATCAGCTTTATGCCTTAAGTTCCTTATTAAATTGTATATTAGTGGTGTGGATGCCTCATCATTGTTGGCTCTGGTTTGTTTATTGGTACCATCTCATGCCACTAGATCTTGCGACTCGTTTGTTATTCCGAGAACTAGGACTAATATTCTCCTGGCGGCACCGCTAGCTCATATGTGCAGGACCGTTAACAGGATGTGTCCTGATCCATTTTTTGGGATGTAATCTCTTTAACCGGGTATTGATCAACTTCGGCTTCTATTTTGTCATTGTTTTGTAAATATATATTTAATTTTGTATGTATTAATTAAGTCTTTTGTATGGTTTAGATTGCTTGTATATCTAATTAAGATTTTTAAAATTTTTTTTATTGCTGCTTACACTGTAATTACTGTATTGGATTTACACTATAAACGACTTGTTCTGTTGGACAATAAAGAATATTATTAATATTTATATTAGAATGGTGTAATGTACGAGTAGATTTACATAAAAAGTGCAACAATATCATTTTTCCAGACACATCTCGTTTTCTTTATAGGCATATGATTGTGTAGATGTCGAAGAGGAGAAAGGCAGTTTTTGAATATCTCCGTAGAACGTAAAATTGCTCTTACTGTAGGATTAATAGTTTGTGGTAGAATTAGTACTGCTTTAGTATTTCTTCGTGGCTATTAAAATGCTCAAAGGTACATTTATGAAGTTCTGGAACCATTCACCTTACCCATATATTCATGGGCTAAATAATGTCGTATTGTAAGTAGGCAATGCTTGTACATTATTAAGAGACCAACATTAATATAATCTATCGCTCATCGAATATGTTTGGAATATGATAGGTTGAAGGATTGGTATGTTTCCTAACCCTACAATGAACTTACAGTTCATAGAACATCTTATTAGAAACATGTCCGGGCCAATTGTAGAACATATTTGTTTACGTGGAGTGGTAAGGTACGAAGGGTACTAGGAAAGTTTTGCAATAAGACGCAACAATAAATCGTAGGAAGCTGCTTGTTGCTGCATGTTAAGATATGTTCATATGTGTATAGTAGCTACCGCGCCATGTCGATGGGCTCAGTTATTCATTAGTAGTGAGAGTGTAAAGTGCTGGCGATGGTATCGTGATCACGAAATGAGATAAGGGCAGTTTTGCGTTATAATTTCGTGCGTGGTTTAAACATAGATCAGTACTTCGATGAAATGACTCTTGCACTAGGTGATATTTGTCCACAGCACACAACGATATTCAGGTAGTATAGAGAATTCCAAAGGGGAAATTTAACTGTGGAGAATGCTGAGAGGCCGGGAAGGCCACGAACGTCAGTTACGGAGGAAAACGTTACTACTGTGTGGAAAATGCTTGGCGAGGGCAAACGAGTGACCTTGGCGAGGACAGACGAGTGACCTACCAACAGATAGAGGGTACTTCAGACCTAAATGCACCAGCAATTCGTTCGATTCTGCATGATCATTTGCACGTGAAGAAACTTTGTTCTCTCTGGGTGCGGCATTGATTGACTGAAGAGCAGACGACACGACGTGTGACTTGGTGCCGGGAGATGCTAAAAAAGTTTAATAAGGGACAATCTCGGTATATGAACAACATCGTGACAGGTGACGAGACTTGACTGTACTATTACGATATGCCGACCAAAGCTCAAAACAAACTTTGGGTCTTTGATGATGAGGACACACAAAGATTAGTTTCGGAGAATGGAATGTAGAAAGATCATTGAGTGTAGAGGAAATTACTTTGAAAAAATTAAATAAACAAAACTGTATTGTAAAACTTTCCTAGTACCCTTTGTATATTAAATATTCTTTACTATGGGTATTCAACGAAAATTCAATCATTTGTTATTCCCGGCACAGTAAACATTTGTAAAAAAATTGTTTTAACAATATGTACTTTTATCGAGTGAATCTTTTTTTTTTGACCTATAGTATATATTCCCAACACTTTTTGTAACAATCGATAATGTTGTAGAAAATGTTATACGAAAGTATATTTAATTCATATATGTACATAGACTCTCTTAACGACCTTCGTCGGATGCAGACGAGTATTTTTAGGAGAGATAAGTTTTTATTAATTTTAACCTTTCATGTTTATCTTTTTAACAAATAACCACTATAGTCATTTTACTTATATTTTTTTCCTAAATTTTAACGTGTCGTGAGTGTAAATCGTGTAACAATTAAGTGAAATATGGGATTTTAAAGTTTGTATTATAAACACTTAATAAACGTGTGTGTTTTTTATTAGTTTTTGGACATTTTACATTTAAAATTTTTAAAAATAAACTATACAGACATTTTACTCACTTTTTTACGAAAATTTTAACGTATCGTGTGTGTGAATCGTGCAAGAATTAACCGAGATATTGGATTTCAAAGTTTAGATTACAGACAATTAATATACGTTTATAAACTATTTAACATCGGTGATGAGGTTTTTGCAACAGTATTTGTATGGTTCTTACTTACCTGATCTTCGGGCTGTTTACCAGATGGTCGTCTTAAAACCCAACAACGCAGATGTCTGTGACCGGAAAAAGCTGAAACAAAATAAACTTTTTAAAAACACATAAATAAGAAAATACAGAAGTAAATACATTCAAATACACATTAAGAACAAAAAGACAATCATTAATTAAAACAGAAATGTATTATTGAAAAATAACTAATTGATACATACTCAAATTGGTTATAATTATAAACATAATACTTAATTATTAATAACCATTAAAAGTCTACAAATTAATGTATACAGCGATTCTGTGAACAGACCAATATCTTATATATTCAAACTGGATGTCTGGAGAGCAGGGGGAAGGAGCAAGGGAATTGTGGTGCAGCGTCGCGGCGCTGCGGGTCCGTGGAGAGCGTTGCCGAAGGATATTTAACAAATAACAATTTATGGTAATCAAGATTTTCTGTTTGCCCCTTCGGTCAAGATGGATGCGGTCGTTGTGTGTGGATATATTTAAAGCAATATTTTAAGAAAATATAATCGCAGATAGGACTTGTATGATACAGTAACAAATGCCGTTGAACTTGAAGCAAATGCTAAATGATAAGAAAATGTAAACTCCTTTGCTTTAATTGCATTAGAATAATATTTTTATTACAATTTCTGTTACGTGCTTTATGATTTAATTCGCGTTTTTAAGTAATAAGTCCTGTTCGGACAAACGCATAATTTTACACACATATTTTATATTATATAATTGTCACCGATATTGATGTTATTGTATGCAATATATATTTTAAGAAAAGTGAAGGGCTTACATTCTGGGGTATATAAAGGTAAGCATGTATATGTTAGTTATCACTCTTCTTCCAGCTCTTATTACAAGAGAAATAACACACTATGTTTTTCCAAGTAAATATGATACTCTATTTTTTTCGAAAAGATAACGAAAGCCTCCTCTTGTTTTAGGTGATCGTGTGCACAACTTTAGCTGCTCTTTCGTACGCAGCTCCTCAAGAACACCATGCAACATCTTACATTTCTAGTCATTTTGCAAGTCACGGTGATTTAGGCAGCGGTGGTGCAGGGCTAGGTAGTTATGGTGGAGAACAAAGCAGTGAAGGCGCAGGTTTAGGCGGTCATAACGTACATTATGCAACACCTACAATCATTAAGCACGTACCTGTTATCGTTAAACATGAAGAGGAAGAGGATCATAAAGAAGAAGAACACGTAAGTACTCAATATTATATTTAGTGTTACTAAATAGTATTAAATAAATTGTGAAATACAGGGACCAGCCAAATATGAATTTCATTATGCAGTAGAAGATAAACACACAGGCGATATTAAATCTCAAAAGGAAAGCCGTGATGGACATGTAGTAAAGGGAGAATATACTTTGAAGGAAGCTGACGGAACAATACGTGTTGTGAAATATTCTGCTGACAAGAAAAGTGGATTTAACGCAGTAGTCATCAGGAAAGGACATGCTGTTCATCCTCAAGTAGAACATAAGAAAGTAGAAGTTAAGAAAATACTTATTCCTGTACATCACGAAGATTATCATGAACTCCATTATTAAAATATGTTTTACCTTTATAAATACCATCCGCTTACACTAAGCAAATAAGTCTGTATTATACATTTAGATATTTTTATATTTTTTATAATCAATTGTTATTAATAAAAATATTATTTTCGTAAGTCCTTTTTTTAATTGAAAAACTCAGCTGAATGTATTTTTACTACAGCCTGAAATTTTTTTAATTTATTATAAAACATAATAAGGAAGGAGAAAAAACATAATAAGGAAGGAGAAAATTAATAGAACATGGAGAATAGGAGCTAATATCTTATATATAAAGGGTTTTTCAATAGGGACTTGACAACTTTTAATTCAATTTGTGAACGCACCCTTTCACTAATCATCGAACTGTCACTGTCAATTTATTCAGTAAACTTAACATTTTCATCATGGTACAGTACACGAACGAACAACGTCTGCAAATTATAAAAATTTACTACAGAAATTCGGAGTCGGTGACCGCTACTTTAAGAGCGTTAACTCCGATTTTCGGTCGTAGACAGGCAGCAACAAGTTTAGTGCAAAAATTTGAGTCTATATATTCGTTGTGTGATGTTGCCGTGCCAGTGAGACAACGGGTTGGTCGAAGTGTCGAAAATATCACTGCCGTTGAAACGTCCGTAGCAAATGATCCAAATCAGTCAATTCCACGCGTTCTCAAGAGTTGGGCATTGCCCAGACCATTTTATGGCGAATTTTGCGTAAGGATCTTGGTTTACACCCATACAAGATCAAGCCGACTCAAGAATTGAAGCCGATGGACCATTTGAAGCGACGTACGTTCTCCTATTGGGCTCTGGAAAAGATGCACCAAGATGATCAATTTCATCGCAAAATCATTTTCAGTGACGAAGCTCATTTTTGGCTCAATGGGTTCGTCAATAAGCAAAATATGCGTTATTGGTCGGGTGAAAATCCACATGTGCTTCATGAAACACCACTTCGTCCACAAAAAATAACTGTTTGGTGCGGTTTGCATGCCGGCGGCGTTATAGGGCCATATTTTTTCGTCGACGATAATGATCGTCACGTTACTGTGAATGATAATCGTTATCGCGCCATGATTACCGATTATTTTTGGCCCGAATTGGGTGATATGGAGTTGGACAACATGTGGTATCAGCAGGACGGTGCCACAAGCCACACAGCACACGTTACAATCGATTTATTGAAGAGTAAGTTTGATGAGCGTGTTATCTCAAGAAATGGACCAGTCGATTGGCCGCCTCGTTCGTGCGATTTAACGCCTCTAGACTTTTTTCTTTAGGGCTACGTCAAGTCATTGGTCTATGCCAACAAGCCGCCAACGTTGGAAGAGCTCAGAGCCAACATTGAACGCGAAATAGCAGCCATTTCGGCCGAATTGTGTGGCCGAGTCATCGAAAATTGGGTCCAAAGAATTGACTGCTGCAAACGTGCCCGCGGTGGCCATATGAACGAAGTCGAGTTCCATTCATAAATGTTTTGATTGTACTTCAACCCGATAATAAAGTTTTTGAAATATCTCAAACGGTCTGCATTTTATTTTAAAAAAAATTTGTCAAGTTCTTATTGGAAAACTCTTTACATATAGTACATCTGCACTAGAGCATGTGGAGCTCCAGAGTTTCCAGATTCGTTACTATTTCCTTGGATTGTTTTGTCTTTAGCTTTTCTTAGCTGCTTTCGACTCCTATTTAATTAGCTTTTATAACATTTAATAATCTCTTCAATGACCGCCCCTTTTCTCGTCTTCATAGCACATTTTAATCCAATGGCCTCCATTCGAAAGACTATTCAATTATATTAATTTAGTATTGAATAGACAATACTATGAGAATTGAAAAAGACTTTTTCATATAATTTACATTATTTAACAGTTTAATAGATTTCTGGTGTTAATAATTAATTTGTTTTCGTTACACCGACGCATGATCAGAATATTAAAAAACCTTTACACAAGAGACGTAATTCGGCGGATGAAGTAATGACGTCAATACCGAACCCTGTAGCACACCTGTATCTCATAAGTAAGTATTTGTATGCTATAACTTTAAACCTGAACTTTTCTATTGAAAGGTACTCCGATAAGAAATTATTAATATATCCTCTAAAACCCAGATGGCGTAATTTTGCAATTAAAAAAGAAGAGTTAACCAAGTTGAATACTTCAGACAAATTAGGAAAAAAGTACAATTGCTTTCTCTATTTTAATGAATAAATCATTTGTGCACCGCACAAGATTAGTATATTAAGTGTTTGTAGAAAAATCTTGCTTATATCTATGCTTATTTATTGCAACAATTTGTTATGTGTAAGCGCCTTCCCAAAATCTTTTAAGAGACGTTAAAATAGTAATTAGTCTATAATTATCGATGCGCTCTTAATTATCTTTTTCAAAAATTTGTATTATGAGAAGCTTTAAAAGAAGACCGGCCACTCTGCACAGAGTAATGTAGAAGATTTGTGGTAGGTCCCGCAATAATTGAGGCACATGCTTTCGAATAGAAAAACAGTATCTAGCTAAATAAGAAGACCGTAACTAACTAAAACTATATTCGAACTATTAGCGTTTCTGTCTACTAGTAGAGCCTTGTATAAAACATTGGTCCTTTCCTTAGGTATTAAAAAGGTTGCAGACAATTTAGAATTCAGTCTAGGCACTAAAATCACTTTGAGACAATAGCTCAGCAGAATCAATTAATTTATGAATCAATTTTAAACAGAAACTACTAGCTTCCCCTCTGCAAACACAAAGACTTTGAAATTATGTTGAATAAGTAGATTGTCACATTCTTTTCCAAATACAGGGTAATGTCCGTCATTTCTATATGACGAAAACTTTGAAAAATCTCTTGCGAACATGTTATAGTGGTAACTACTGATAATGACCATGCGGGTACCACTCTATTGAAGCGTATTCCATTTTGGAGCGGACAATAGAGCAGTAGAGAATTTTGAAAACGTGCAGGTTACTAAAGCCTATGTATGATCGAAAAAGAAACATAAGGCCTCTGTAAGCTGATATGGTTAGGTCATTTGTACACAGTCTGTCACAGAAAAAACCAAACTTGAATAAAAATAAAATCTTACTGTTTTGGTAAAAATCATTTGTTTTATTTAAAGTAGTCGCCTTCGGCTTCTATAGAACGTTTTGCCTAGTCAATTAACATATCGAATGAGTTTTTGAGTTCATCTTTAGAGATCTCCTTCAAGATCGCCGTCGATGCCTTTTTAATAGCTTCAACGTCGGCATAACGCTGTCCTTTCATCGGAAAATGTAGTTTGGAGAATAGATAGAAATCAAGGAGGCTAAATCCGGTGAATACTGTGAATAGTTGATGGTTAAAATGCCATTTGTAGTTAGAAAATCAGTGATAAGTGTGGAACGATGAGATGGTGCATTATCATGTAACAAACACCAGCTAGCATTTTCACGATATTGAAATACAAAGATACAGCATTGACTGTTTGACTAGTTGATATAAACTCTTCTGTGCACTATGCCTTTCGAATCATAAAAATAAATCAACACTGTCTTCACCTTTGACTTCTCTAAATTTCTTTTTTCAGTCTTTCTTCGTTTGAATGCTTCCATTCAGAGTTTTGACGCTTGGTCTCTGGATAATATTGAAAGTACCACGTTCCGTCGCCAGTTACAATAGAATACCTTAACTTTTCGTCCTTTTTTGAGTCTTTAATCAGGTCGGTACAATGAATTCTGAGCAATTTTTGGTCATCAGTTAGCTTGTGCGATACAAACCTTGCACGAATCTTTCTCAGTCCCAAATACTTTGTTAAAATGAGATGAATTGAATCTATGGAAACATTTAATTCCATTTACATGTATTGCAGTGAGTATTTCCTCTCATTTCTAATAAATTCACGCACAAGTTCGATGTTACTTTCCGTAACCACAGATTTTTTTACACCAGGATGTTTCTCGTCATTTATGTCCGTACGACCGTCTTTAAATCGTTTATACCACTCATACACACTCGTACGTGATAAACTCGCATCACTATACACTTGATTTATCAAATTAAACGTTTCAGTAAACGATTTACTGAGTTTAAAACAGAACTTGGTGTTTGCTCATTGTTCAAAATTCACTTTTCGACCGATGCGAAATGCACACTATTACTTTATGTGCAATTTATCTTTTTCTAATGATGCAAATTCTCATGATATTTTGAAATAACTTTGGTGAAAGATCTACCTTACGACGCATACATTTTTTAATAGATGTCGTCACTAAGAATTACAATTTCATGCTTAGAAAAGCTTAAGTGAGAGTCGAAAAACGTCCAAGATCTTTAAAATTGGATACTCTAGACGTAATGCATTTACTTAAGATAAGAGTGCAAGTACAACTAACTCTAAATCCATTATAAGGGCATCAGCACAACGCTCATTTAAAGACAACATTATATTTAGAAAATAATAAAGTACTAGCTTACATTTTATGTTCTGCGATAATAGGCTATTTGACTAATTTTGGGAAATTGTTTTAAATTATTGTTTATTACATAATAAGGACATATCATTGATATTTCCGACATATCTATTGTATTATCAATAAAAATCAATGTTGAAGTTTAAACGTCCAAGACCGCGCCAAAAACGCTGTTTGTGTAATGGCGCTGGTCATATGGCATGCGTGACGTCACAGGCTAGGACGGGATAAGTAAATCTAGTAAATCAAGAAGTAAACCTGAATAAAACAGCGTCGCTGAAGTTAATTTCATGTTTTCTTCAAATTTATTGGATAGAATGGGGTATAAATGATGTGTAGTGCCACAATGTACAAATACATCTATAAAGAGTCCACACAAACTGTTTGTTTCTGTTCCAAAGAATTCCCAAAGCATGTTATTTTTTAATCCAGTTGTTGCATAAACATACAAATATAAAAGTAGAACACATTTTGTTATGCTTGAAAAAAATTAGATTGAATAACACATTTTCTGAATTAGAGGATAATTTTGGAATATCACTATCTTATGCTAGTAAATTGTTTTTGCAAAATATACCTATAATAAGTTGTTTTTTAAAACCCTTTATCATAAACTTAGACAAAAAATTAA